>VZSZ01008930.1:5778-191078 GCA_013398815.1 Ibidorhyncha struthersii | reverse complement strand
TCTCCCCCGCACCGGGCGGGCTGGGGAGGGGCAAAGCGCATGCGCAATCGTCCTGGCAGGGCGGCAGGCCGAGGTTGGTGACGCCCTCGGGGTGGTCTGAGGCTCCCACAGCAAAGGCGCGAAGGGGAAGATGAGAATTAACACAGCGGTGGCCGGTTTTGTCGATGAGTTGGTTTGTTGCCCTTTTAACGAGGGCTGCCCGGTGCATGGGCAGGAGGCCTCTCCGCGCTGCTGCCGCCGCTGTGTGTCTGTGGGACCTCACTCTGGTGGCAGATATTCAGGGGATGGAGGAATCAGGGAATTTTCGTGTCCCACTGGAAACTCAGGCAAAACGCCGTTACAGGAATTCCCTTCAGCATGGTAGTCAGCCTGGCAAAATGCGGAGCTTGGGTTACTCCATACCTCAGGTTACTTCCAGCTTGCAATTTTTTTTACTGGTATTTGTTCAGGTCAGCATAAAGGATTTCAAGTATCTCTATTTTATGTTGTGTCAACGTCCTGTCATTTTTTTCAAGCATTGTATGCGCAAGAAAGGGCACTTGCTTTGTAAAATATTACATAGTAAATGCTAGCAATCAAAAGGTCAAACAGATGCTTTTGATATGCTATAGAGGAAGGAATATAGCGTACCAGCTGCCTGCTTATTAAAAAGATAAGGGTTTTAAGACAAAATTTGAAGAACAGTGTGGTTGCCTATGAAAAACTTCTGTACAAATGAGGTCTACAGAAAGAATACAAAACAAGTTTTTTTTGATAGTGTCACTGAAAGTTTGATACTGTTCAAAATGACTGATTTATTTGTGCATCCTTTTGGTCTGCCTGTGTAAGTAAACATTGAGACGTGAATTATGCTTTAACGGCAGAGGAGTAATTCTGATATCTTTTATTTATAAGTCTTTAGTATATTTCACTGACCAGTCTTCCTTTACTAATTAGGAGCATGAGGCAAGGCTGACCACTTCCAGAAACAAAACATGAAATAAAAAAGCCTGTGAGAAAGTACCATACATTCAAAAACCTGAGAATGTGACTCCCTAGAAATTAAGAGAAATGAAAAACAAGGAGATGTAGCAAGAGGTGAAAGTCAGGACTTGTTTTAACAAATACAATCCAGAGTTTTCAAAAAGCCTACTCTTTTTTCCTACCAGCCTCTTCAGCATTTTAGACTGACAGGTGATACAGAAAATCAGTCCATTTATGCAGTAGCCTCTTACGTGAACAAGACTGCAAAAAATACTCTAAATACAGCATCTCCTCTGTTATCCTACATTGTTACATCCTGTTCAGTGGAAAGGAACTGAGCTTTAAACATTACATTCTCAGGGAAGTGGGAAGTCCAGTCTTCCACAAACACCACACGGAACTTACATGCCTCTGGAAGACAACAATAAGCAGTCTAGAAGGAAAGTCAGGAAGAAGTTTGATCACAATTACCATGCTATTTATTCTTAAAATTAATTTCCATTAAAGTAAAGGTCTGAGTTTCAAGTTTTTTCCCAGATTTACATTATTTTCCCGATATGAAATTTCACTCCCTTTATTTGAAAATGGATTGTTTCAACTTGAGACCACACTAAGAGCCAAGATCTTCGTGCTGATACGTTCACAGAAATTAGTAGAGCGTGATGTAGGCAAAATCTTCCACGCGAATGCTTTTGGTCTTACTGATCTAGAGCATTTCTGTTATAGAGCATTAAGTGTCTTTATGCATTTTTTTTTTTAATCCACAAGTTTGATCTCATTCCTTAGAATAAAATGTGGATATTACAATTGTTTTATGTAACTTTAAACTATACCACTTCGGTTAATGTTTATACACTGATTTGAGAATGTTAATTGAACAGGGCTGTGAAAATGCAACATATCAATTTATTTGTGTTTCTTTTATTAAGGGTTTTATGGACTATGCCACTTCTGCAATGAATGCAAAACTATTAAAAAAAAGAAAGATACCAGACAATCTCTGAAAAATTATTATATATATGCAATGAGAAAATACAAGAAAACACATGATACCGAAAGGAGCTTTCAGCATAAGAACCGAAAAGGAGGATGTACACTTAGAACAGTGAATTGAATTTAAAAAGAAAAAAAAAGTTAGTAACTGTTGCTGCTCTTAAACTCTCGACTAGTGGTATTTATATATGCCCTGCAGAATCAGAACTGTGAAGATTTATTTAAGATGAAGATCTTTGAATTTAAATGTCAGCTCCATGTATTGTTGTGCTAATTTGATTGTTTTCACGGACACGATACTAGGCCAGACAGAACTTTGCTTTGAACTAGTATTTCTGTTCTTCGATGAAGACAATAAATATGAAAAGAATAATCCAACAACTTTGTAATTCGAGGAAGTTGTCCTCTCCTGCTGCTTCTTCCACTAACCGGCCTGGAAAGCAGAAACAGGATTTTTCTGCAAGTCTTATTTTCATATGTGATAGACAAGCATGAAGAATGCTAAGAACTGCAAAGGATTAAGAGACATCTTGGGGAAATAAAAACAAATACAAAGGAAAAAATGGATAGAACAATTTTGTTCTGGAGATTTGAGGGGCAGAAATAGTTATTGAGTGAGGGAATATGCAGAGGGGGTCTGATAACAGTCTCATGCTATTTAGGGCTATTTGAAAGTATTGGAAATGAGAAAGTATCAGAAAAAGTGTCATCCTGACAGATAAGTAAATGAGACTGGCATTATGTAGAGCCGGAATGGCATAAGTAAGACAGTAAGACAGAAACTGTCCACAAAGGGCTTAAGATAAACAGCTTGTCTTTGACTTGGGAGTCAGTGCAATGATCCCAGGAGGTGGTACGGTGGTTGACTCAGTGGCACAAGAAAGTGATTTTCTTATAGCGGTTTGAATGAATATAAGCAGAACAATTTTCACGGCCAGAAAGGAGGAGGTTACTGTGTAAGAGATGCCAAATATTAAAAGCTGTATGAAGAATTTTAGTAGCATAGATGAAAAAGCTAAACACTTTGTAAATAGATGTTCTGCATGCAGTCTATGCAGTCTAGATGTGAATTAGATCATCAAACTATATATAGAGAAAAGATAGATTTATTTCCTTTATTCATGTAGAAGTGCCTGTTATGTGAACTCCACCTGTAGGAGCATCCAAGAGTATAAAGGGAGAGATTCATTACAAAAAAAAAAAAAAAAAAAAAAGAAAGAAAAAAAGTGCAAAGCGGGTCTCCCTTTAAACGTGAGGTCTACCTTGCATCTTGTCCCAGGACAGAATTTTGAAATTACATCTGGAGTATATAATTTCTGTTTAGTCAAATCTTTTTTAATACGACTCTTGCATAAGTTCGACAGCCCTGTGAAGTTATGCTGAAATGTGTGGGCTTTTGCTGTGTAGCACTTCAATATGAGTTCGTACCATATGCTTTGTTTAACTGACATACTAATCCAGAAAGCTTGCTTAATTGGGACATCTCCTGGGGCATTGATGTGGGACAGTGGCTACTGCTTACTAGTATCGGCCCCTGGTTATTCAGTGCTGCTTGGGTCATCTCTCTGTTACAGTCTCTTGGAACTTGTCTATGCAAGGAAAATGTTCCCTGCAATTAATTCCCTGAGGGTAAAATACTGGGTGCTCTGGTAAAAATAGACTGGCAATGGTGATCACAATTTCTGCACTGATTATACAGCGAGTAAGATCTGGTAACTTCCCTTATAGTCTTGAAGGATGCTTGAGATAATGTTTTTCTTATAAAATTAAAAATACAGGCATAAGTAGTGTTGGATTGCAGTCATTTCTGTGTTTCTAAGTTTCATATTGTCATTTGATTAGTTAATCGCCCATTTTCAAAAGTGTGAACTTATTTTCACACTTCAACCAAGACAGTATTAACAATGAAACTATAGATAGCAATAGAGATTAATTATCTATCACACAAGTCTCCACACCTTGTTCTTGCTAGATAAAGAGAGCCTATCTGTCTGCACACAGTTGTGATATTATTTTTTTTTAACTCCAAACAATAGCCTTGGCCAAATGAGTTCAAAGGAATATTTTCAAATGGCACCTCTTCAACATGTTCGCTGTTGACATTTTTGATCTTGTTTCATGAAATACAGCTTCCAGTAAAAGGCTGTGATTCTTTGCTGAGCTTAGCCGTGTGAAACACATTCACTCATAGGTGAGAGATATGGGGGAGCTTTAAATAAGAATTAACACTTAGAATCAAAGAAACATTTCCTTCTCTTCTTAAGGGAGCATACTTTTACTGAAGCCACTGTAAGGTTGTTCAGGGCCTTATTTGCAATTGCCATCTGAGATTTTCACTGACATGTCTTCCAGAGGAGGGAAAAAGGTGAAGGAGTTTGTAGTGTTTTTTTGTTGTGCAAGTTGCAGTGTTTTATATTTATTCCCCTATACAGAATCGTAGAATGGTTTAGGTTGGAAGGAACCTTAAAGATCATCTAGTTTGAACCCCCTGCCATGGGCAGGGACACCTCCCACTAGACCAGGTTGCTCAAAGTCTCATCCAGCCTGGCCTTGAACACTTTCAGGGAGGGGACATCCACAGCTTCCCTGGGCAACCTGTTCCAGTGTCTCACCACCCTCACAGTAAAGAATTTCTTCCTAATATCTAATCTAAATCTACCCTTTTTCAGTATAAAATTAAACCCGTCCATGTGTCTGTTTTCTAAAGGTTTAAGGATCGGAGGTCTCTAAAGCAGGATCTGCTATTATAGGAAGAAGAAGCACTAGGCATGTTGAACTATTTCTGTCCTGTCTTATTAATCTATAGTTCTGCTTGTTCTAACAAGTGGATACTAGTAGCTTGCAGACCTCTGAACCTGCAGCCTGTGAAGTCTCACATCACTGGCATGAGACTTCTGCAGTATCTTCACAGTCCAAGCATTAGAGCTGCGTTGCCTTGGCCTCTCTCTTGCGTTAGAAGAACTGCAGCTGGCATGTCGCTAGGTGGCAAGCTCTCTGGTGGCAGTGCCTGTGTCAAGTCCTGTGGCCTGTCTCTTACCACTTCACCAAGATTGGAACCTTTCCCTTCATGGGCCAGGCCTTTCCACTCATGATTCAGGGGAGTTGGAAGCATCTGATCAGAGTGACTACCATCATTTTTTGTTGTTTTTCTAGCAAGACATCACTGAAGTATTATCTAGGGAACTGGCCATCTGCTCAAATAGAAAAATTGCATCAAATAATAATTATGTTTGCCAGTCACTACTAGATCTTATTGGCAGAGTGAAAAACACTTTTGTTCCTTTCCTCTTCCAAAGTCTGCACACAGCAGCACAGTCTTTCACTGGCTTTTGTTTCCTTAAAACTTCCCCTTTTATCTCAATGGATTCAGATGTACCCCAAAGTTATAAACTATATATCAGATGTAGATGACTGGACTGGCATCAAGATTTTCAAATAATAGTAGTTCAGTATTGTAAAGGGAAGGGAAGGTCCACCACCAAAACAAACCAGTCCATAAACTTGCATAATTTGATTTACCCTGCTTACGAGAACAATTACTTTTCAGGCTATGGTCACAATGTTTTATTGTCTTTGCAACAATTACAGGGTGACTCTCACTTGCATTGGAGGTTTTATTTAGAAACTTATTTCAGCCATTACTGAAGCTTTGGATTTTCGGTTTCCTTCCTTCTGGCTCTGCATGCAGTCACAAGTTTGCGTTCTATTTACGATTTTCTTTAAAAAGCTACTTAGCCATTCTCCTGCTTTATCCTTCCTGATTTTTTAAATGCCATGCAGAGAAGGACTAGTCCCTGATCATAAGTGTTTAAATGGAAATTGTTCAGTGTGGCTTCTAGGCTACAGTAACCACTGTGTGGTGCAGTCCCCTAGGTGTGTGAGCTGGCACTGAAGCCATCCCCCTGTCTTTCCATTAGTACTTGCCTGGACATATCCTGATCACTCTCTGGTCTGGTTTTAATTTGTTTGGGTTTTTTGTGCAACAGTAGAAACACCTCTGTGGAGACAAGCTCTGAAGTTCTAAGGTAGTTTCCAATTCATTCCATAATGTAGACAGGAGTTACGGCTCCATCCTTGGTGTCAGGAGTTATTACAAGTATAGAAAAAGAAACAGAGTTAGGCCATTAATAACCGAAACGCTCTATGTAGTCAGTCCTGTTCGAGCACTAGTCTTGTTTGTACATACTCTTTTTATGTAGTAGATCCCTTCTTAGAGCAACAAACCCTCTTAACTGCTGGTTGATTCTCTCAATAATCATTGTCTTTTTCTTTAGTTCTGGAAATGTTTGCTTCATATAGGACACGCTACCCTGTAATGTAGGATCACCATTTTGCCTTGAAGTTCAACTGTAGTAGCTTTTCTCATCTCTAAACCTCAAAAAGCCTTATAGAGAGGGAAACAACAGTACAAAGAGCTTAAACAGTTTGCCTGACTTTGTTGAAGAACACCAGGGGCAGAGTAGGGATCTGAAGATCAAGCTCCTCAATTTATAGTCCATTGAGATGACATAAGATCGTAACACTACTCATAGTTCAGGAAATTAGACCTAAGTGCAATCCATACTTTTGCATTTAGATTGTTGTCATTGGAAATGGTAAGATCTGAGTCACTGGAGCAGAAGACAAAGGTGATGAAACAAAAGCTACTTATTAATGTATGTAAAGAAGGGTGCAGAAATGAATGAGAAAAAAATGTCATTGCTGAATGTGATCCTGATACTGTCTAAAAACTTCTTTCTGTCAGCAGACAGCTTCTTTTTTCATGCATCAAACTCTCAATATTTAGTTTATAGTAAGTCTTCATAGCTATCTGTACCCAAATTTGCAATAGGATAGTTTTATGTAATTATCTATGATGTTATATTTGCATACCTCCTTAGTTTACATTGTTGAGTGTCTGTGGTTGTTTGTGTCCTTCTCCATAAAATATAAAAACAATCTGAGATACTGGAATTTATATTTCTTAAAACTTACAATAATTAAATATATTCACTACACTTTCACTTGTTTCAAATTCAAACTTGACACTTAAAGACTGATAAACAGGATGTGAGTAGAGGAAGATGCTTTTCCTACCACGACAGATATGATCAAAACATGTTTTTTTTATAAAAGCTTCTCTCCCTTGCTGTTTAGTTTTTAGGTGTACAAAAGTGATGCAACAGTAATAATGCTGAACACTTAGCTTCTCCACATTCACCAGTCTGGAAAATTCAATCTGACTTTAAATTTAACACTACTCTGCTAAGGAGCCTCAACTGACCACCACTGATTCTGTGGTTTTACTTTCAGAGATATGGATATTATCAAGAGGTAGTATTGGCAGTCATAAAACTCCACAATCTGAAATTCAGTAAGGGGAAAAAAGTCTTACATGCTTCTTTGTGTTCATCCATTGCTTTGGAAATCAACTTCCTAGTTCCTAGTATCTTATCTATGTTGTGCAGTTAAGCACTTGACTGTAAGTACAAGAGTCTTATTGTTGAAGGCAGTGAAATTATCATGTCACATTTTTGAGCTGAAAAATAAATTCTCATTGTAGCTGCAAACAAATGTGATTTCTATCCCCGTCTCCCTTTCTCATCTTTTTTATGTTGCTGAGTATGGTTTTATGACTACTGTACTTTCATCTACTGACATTCATTTCAGTGCTAAGGGAGCACTGAATGCAGGG
Organism: Ibidorhyncha struthersii; assembly: GCA_013398815.1. NCBI lineage: Eukaryota > Metazoa > Chordata > Aves > Charadriiformes > Charadriidae > Ibidorhyncha > Ibidorhyncha struthersii. Next base: position 183,448 of record VZSZ01008930.1, on the reverse strand, counting down.
AAGGGAGATCTGATTTGAAAACTCAGCTCTCGACATGTATTTCCCAGCAATATGATTCTGGTATGTTCCTAGTTATCTACCTTACTGGGATATTTACATCCTTAACAAATACAGATTTTGTGCAACTCCGGTTCTGATGGTTGGTTGGTGGGGGTGCGGCAAGGGTTAGTCCCTGTTGATGTGGCAAACCATAATATCATCTGTAGAATACTGAAATAATTTTCAGACTGATTAATGTGACGTGTTCTAATACATAGAATCCAAATGAAAACTCAAAAGATTTATCCCATTGATTGCAGCTGTGTTTAGAAGTTCGTAAGAGCCTGAGGACTTCTACGTTCAAATTTTTTGCTGCAAAGCATTTAATTAACTATCTCCTTTGCTTTACAACCAATGTTCAACCTTTATTCACAACTGAAAAGTATATGAGGATATGTAATGTAATGAAGCTGGATACAAAAATGGGTACTCAGTGGAAACCATTGGCAAGGTTAGTAAAACAAATCTTAGGAGGTCTTGGAGGTGCTAGACAGTTCTGAAATTTCAGTAACAAGGGTAACAATTTTAAGTTAGGGCAACCTGAAACTGGGAGTTGAGTACAGATACTGTGATTCACGATTTCATAGTCAATCTCTTTGCTCTTCAATTAAATGTGTTTAAGGTGTGGCCTATATTTCTCGACTTTTCCTAACAAGCTGCAATTTGTGATTATAGATTTTACATAAATATTTATATTATTTACCTGTCTCTGGCATTAGTCTGATCATTGTGCATTATTAACATCAGCATCAGGGATTGGGGTCTGTTTCTTCAGGCATTATCTGCATATTTGTTCCAAAAATCTCATAATATAAACAATTGAAGTGACATAACAGGCAGAACTGCATAAGGGCAAAGAGAGCAAGGAGACATTACAAATGACATATTTGGTATGAACACGTTATCATTATACATATGTGATATATGTGGAATGTAGTATATGTGTTATATATATAGTTATTTAATTCTCTTTCCTGCCTATCCTATTGAACTAGGAAGGAGCATAGCACCAAAGAAGACATGATTGAACACTGATGTGTAAAAGAAAGTGTAACTAAGGTTTAACTTTCTGTCACGTTTTTACATAACTAGGGCTAAGTGTTAATCAACTCAGAAAAGCAGGGATTTTTGGGCAGGCCATTTCGAATTCATTGTTTCTTGGAGTTTTTTTACCCCACTCTTTATAACACCTTTTATTTAATTTCAGTGACTAATGCGCATTTTAGAGAAAAGAATAGTCAGTGCTCTAAACTTTCGGTAAGGTTTATAACATCTCTGACATTTCCCAGAACTTCTACAACAAAATTATGGGGGAGCAAATTTGACACTTCTGGTAAGTCAAAGGCTTGAAACAAACAGAAAATTATTGTTTTAAAAACTAACAATTACATAAATTAGCATAGAGAAGTAGAAAAGCATAGAAAACAATTAAAACACCCATCCTCCCAATCTTTCGATGTTTTACTTTGAATGGGAATTTGGAAATGTAACTAAATCCACTGCAGAGGATAAATCAACTTTTTTTCCTGAGCGTTGTGGTCTATGACACAAACATGTAGATCTCCCTCTGTATCATAATTTGTATTCAGTTAAGTACCAAAAAATTGATTGCAGAGTGTGATGAATCAATTCCCATGCTGGGATAAGCCGTAGAAAGGGGAAGCTGAAGTTTGAATTTCATCATTGTCTGATATGGAACAGCAGATTAAGAGTAACAGCAAGATTTTAACCCCTGTGTTCTAAAAAAAAAAACGCATTTGGAATTTCAGAATAACTTTTTCACTTGGCTATGCTATACACTGTTGCTAGCATCTACAGAAATAAAAGTTCTTTGTTCTGAGGGCCCTTTCTCCCTGTTCAGAAAGGAAGGTTTTAAGATGTGGAAATTTACATAACTTGGTATGTATTTCCTCAGCTAGAAAATCCTAGCCAAATAGAGTNGTTAGTATATTTTTATTGGGTTCTTAACAAGTGCTTGTTACACCTTCTTGTTATGCTTCTTGATTTTTCATTCCAGAAATATATACTGTTAGTATCTCAATGTTACCTCTTTTCTTCCATTGCTATTTCATGCATAGAAAAATATTTGTTATTCTTTTGCTCTCTATTACAAGTGTGACAGCTTGGCCTTGCATAAGAATCACTTTTTGTCAATTTTAGCTGAAGAAGAAGCAGTATGTTGCAAAACTTTATCTACCATCTCTGGCAAATGGTATTCTTGTTATTGTTCCAGTATTGAACCCATTGGTGTGCCAGTTATGCTGTCATGCAGTATCCTGCAGTTCATTAACATCATTCCATTTTTACCACAGTTCATCTTCAAATTTGTCATATTAACTGTCTTTCTTGCCATCCTTTGTTGTGCATGAAAGTTTTTGTTTACTTTTTTAAATGTAAGGGTTTGGTTGGTGAGTGGCACCTGATCTGTACCAGTATTGATAGATGTACTAATGCAGTCCAGGTGTGTGGCTGAACTGGAGTTCCTGCAGATGCACTTTTATAGTCCCTTCATATTCATCTGCTTCTTGCTTAGCCATTTACACGTTAGCTTGCTTTTTACCACAAAAAGCAATCCCTAACCTGGAATGTCAAGTCCTTAAATACACTGCGTATGCATGGATGTTACCATTTTGAAGTTTTGAAATGTGTTTGCACTTTTACAACAATGATGGTAGCTATTAATAGTGTCACTGAAAGTAAATAAATACCTTTGTAAATCAGCTCTCATGTTCTTTGAATTGACTTGAAATTAAGCCTTGTTACTGAAAAAATTAGGGGAGATTTTGAATTTAATTTTTTTAAGCTCATGTATTGTTTAAACAAACAGGAGTATATGTTAATTAAAAAATGGAGCAGTTTGCTTTATCTTTAAGCTTCTAGAATAGGATGATGTTTAAGAATGTCTCACATTGATTAAGTTGTACATTTCATTGTGGAAGACAGAGTTACTCACATGTACGACACCTAGAATATAATTCTAACTAGGACCTTGCATAAGTGCAAACAAAGGACCTCGAGGAAGGTGTAACCAGTTGTGGTGGCAGCTTAAGCTCCATTCCTCTTCTGATCACGTCTTCAACAAAGATAAAGGATTGTTCCAATGTCCTGGTTTGCGGAAAATATTACAGTACTTAGCTTTATGTAACTAAAAGGTGATTTTGAACAATTTAGCATTGAACTAAAATGATTGTCCAGATGATGATTAGGACAACCATGTACTGAACACAATTTGTATTGAATTCTGTCTTACATAGCCCAAGTTCTACCTGAGCTAAAGCTCAGCTAGAACATGACGGCTGCACAGACATAATTCTTTTGGTATCAGGGGAACATACATTGGGCATTTTATTGACTTTCTATTCAGCAAGCCATGTTCTGCTTTGAACTTAAAGAATTCAAAATGTCCACTTCAGCATAATTTGTTCCTCATAATTTCATTCCATGGGTATAGCAAAAAAACCCACAGTGTACCATCATCTGCAAATTCTGAGTACTAACCAGGTTAGGCCCCTGCAGGCTTCCAGCTGAGGAGCTCTGGTTTCTTGACAGAGGTGACACTCAGTCTCCAGAGTCGAAGCCACAGAAGGCACCTTAGGGAGACCTCCTGCTGGTAGTGAACCAACACGAAGAGAGTGAGAAGCAGCTGCAGTGAGAGCTGCTCGCCAGCCTTCCTGCTGGAGGTACGGGGCTATGGCAGCACAGAGCCAGGGTGGGGGAAAGCGGCAGAATCTCAGCAGCGTGGTTCTTGCCAGGTTAGGGAATGTGTAACGGAGCAGCTGTTGGATATGCAGTGACAGTTACCACGACCACCATGGCTTTGCTGGCTGACAGCATGTCTCCCAAAGGGGGGTAAAGCATGGGCTACTCTAATCAGATGTTCAGTCAGAGAAAAATGAACTTTCTGTCATTCAAGTCCTTGTGGGTACTGCGAAGAGAACAAAAGAATACAGTTATTAAAAAAAAGTCACTGGCTACTGACTTACCTGTCAATAAGCATTAAAGAAATGTGATGCTACTGCTGAGAAACTATCAAATTTGCTTTTAAGAACAATGTTAATGTCAAACATGAAGTCAGAATCAGTGTTGATTTGTAACAATCATGCTGGAAACTGAGAGATGCTTTTGGTTTTATTGTGAAAAAAAAAAAAAAAAAAATCCTCCGCAACAGATACTTGCATTACCAAGGGAGAAAATCTGCTGCTGAAATAAGGAAAGAACTGAGGGGGGAAAAGGTAGTTTTTCATTCCAGGAACAGTTTGGATATAGTATATTCCTCACAGCTCACAACAGCAGTTAGGCTCTGGAAACTGACAATAAACCCTGAGAAAGGTTGAACATGTTGTCAGAATAGTGTTTTTTTGAAGAGGTGCATTCAGTCTGACTCAGGGAGGAGCTGGAGTCTGCAGTGAAGGGAGAGTAGCAAGCACTGACATACTTCTAACTTATTGGAGTTAGAAGCTGTGCAACTGTAAACCAACAATGTTTCTAGGAAGTGGCTGCAGGGCCCTCCTCAGAAGAAGACATACACACAGAAGTTCCATTTCTGCAGACTTAAATTCATATCCTGTTTCAGAAAAGAAAAAGAGCTGTGTGGTCTCACTTCAGCTTTTACTGAGTTTGATGTACATCAGAAATACCCTTTTTCCTCCTCGCTTTTCACACACTGTCATTCAGAAGACTACTGTAATTCTGTAAGTGCTGTGCTGTTCTGGCAAGGTGGTTTTGCCATAAACTCTGCTTAGCATTTTTTCATTCAGTTTCTCTTTCCTCTGTTATTTACTTCAGACCACTTCTGACTTGCAGTAAAAGTACCCCAACTTGTGATGTATATAAACTTGAATGATACTTGCTTAAAACCATTGGTTTTTTAGTTCTGTCTGTTCCGTAGTCATGTGTGAAGCTTCTACGTTTTTCCTGTATTTTGGTGGTTAATCAGAAGGCCATATAGACATTTGGGCCTTTGGGAGAGATTCTTCCTGCTTTTAATTTGAAAGCAGGTCACTGCTCTTATTGATTTCTGGACTACCAGACATCATATGTGTCAATGTCAAGTTTTAGGTTTCCTCTTGTGTTGGTATTGGTGATGAAGAGCCCGGTATTTGGGTTGTATGTGGGGACACCTAGGTCATTTTAGCATTAAAATTACCAGAGAAAGAGAAGTGCTCTCCTGTTTTTAACTAATGAATTTCAACATTGCTCAAATATATTTAGAGAGTTCATTTGTATAACTGGTGGTTTTTTTTTTCTTTTGGCATTTCCAGGAAAAACTCAACAAAGGACTTTTAAAAAAAAATATTTATTTTACTAATTTATTAGAATTAGGCTTATTCCTGGAATGTTAGTATTAGTGTTGCCCATCTTAGAGGAAAAAAAATTGAAATCAAAAGAGGATGGATTCTTTTTTTGCAAAAGTGATGATGATGATGATGAATGATGACAAAAATGTCCATGGGGAAATGTGCAAAACTATTAAAGTGTGTAGAATTAAATGGTGTTTTATTTAAGTTCTGTGTTGAATTTCCAGTCTGAAGTTCAGGTAGAAGAGAAACTACTTCAACAATTACATTCAGGTATGGAGAGAGGAATGGACACTTTCTTACTGATTTACTGTGCTTGGCTTTGAATTTGCTATGTTTTTGGCCTACAGGAGCAAACTTTCTCCACTTGTGCCATGTCATGGCCCAGAGATCACTTTTTCCAGTAGAAATGGCACAAAGTTACCAGTCAGGTACTCTGAAAGCCATCTGTATGTACGTGGTTGGATTGATTCTTTTGTCATGTTAAGGCACCTTTCTGGACTGCTTGGGAAAGAGCTCTGACCATTGCTTTAAGAAGTCCAACAGGAGGGTAAAATCTGCCTACCTTTAGCAGCTGTCATCTTTAGATTCTTCTGTTCACACTTAAGCAGGGTCAGACTTTGTTTACCTCATGCCTGTGACCTACAGTACACACTGGTCTACTCTTCACTGACACAGGCTTTGAAAATTGTCCCTAAATATTCACTTGCTTGATTTATGGAGCTGTCCTGAGGCAAATGGCTTAAGGGCAGATATGATTATTTCAAAGTGTTCTGAAAATCTGATTTGGAACATTCCAGGCAGTTTTTTTAACATAGTTTGCTTTTACGCTATTTTATCTTTCAACAATAGCTGCCATTTTTTTATGTCATCTTTCTGATATACCTGTTCCATATTTGCCAATTTGTCCTTCTTCCACAGAAAATAAAAATGGCCCTGTGAAGATGGGTCCTGTAATATTAAAATTGTGAGTCTAGAGCACAAGACAAAAAAGGAATAGAGGATGCATGTTATGCAAGGAAAGAAGAAAAACAGTAACTGACATCGAAGTTCACCGGGACATTATACAACTCTTGAGATAACGAAAAGTGTTGCTACCTATCGCTTTGAAGAAATCATGTGGAACTTGTACCCCGGCAGTTATTGCAGTTGCCAGACAGCTCTGGTTTTTGGTGTGTGAATATTGATTTTCCACCCATCCCAGTCTAACAAGGCAGTGTATTAGGCCTTCTGCTCAGCTGGAGGGGAGAACTAGACAATTGCTGTCCTGATTGAAGCGTTAGCTTTCAGTTGTTTTCATAGGCTGTTAAATGTCTCCTAGAAGTGTTCCTGCTGAAATATCTTATTTTGTGAAAGCAATGATATGTTTAGTTTGTTTTAGAGAAAGAACCTCTGAAACCCAAAATCTAGCATCCCCCACTAGATTTATAAGATGTACCAGCAATTAATTGAAACTCTAGAACATGCCAAGGCCAGTGTACTCATGAAGTTGAAAAAATTAAGTGATGTGCTGCTTGAATATGGCATATTGTCAGTGCTTTTAAGACCTCCCCTTCACAGTTCAGCACCTCAAGGTGCTCTGCCAGAATGACCTGGCAATCACTCCATTTGTCTTGACAATGTGTCTCCCTCTCCTCCTGTAGTTTCACAGATTCTGTAAACCCAACATGCATCAAGAACAACAGGAGTATTTGTTCTAACTGCTGTGTCCACCTACCAAACTAATATGCAATATGAAGTTATAGAATGGAGAGAAGTAATTTTAGGACTTTCTACTTCCCTGAGAGTATGGCTAGTAACCTGCCACGCTTTGGGAAAACATTCCAGGAGACTGGCCTGAAGATTAAGGGACACTTGAGATAAGTACTCAGATAAAGGTTCTGGGTTTTGCTCTCAGACCTCTTAATGGAAATAGGAACATGCTGTATTGTTAAGGAGAGTGAACGTTTCATGCATTCTAGTGAGTTTATAATGACTGTGGCTGTCTGTCAGCATAAATGCACTGATCATTTTTTCTAATTTAACCCTGCTTTGGTGATAGTTTCAGTTTGACTCATTATTGCTCACTGAAAGGCTTAAAGTAATAGAAACCTTCAGAGTTATGAGAGATTTTATGTAATCTCATCAGTCATTTTGTGTTTGCAGTGTATACTATAATTTTAATTTTTAGTAATTTTAATTCTTTATAGTTAAATGGTCAAAGTATCTGAGCTTGCTATCATAGTGTAATTATGAATTTTTATGAAAATGAGTAAGTTACATGAAGCTGACTAGCAAAGCTTGTGGAAAAGTTTTTGGCAAGAGAGTAGCTTAGGACATATTTTATGGCTTGTCCAGAGGTAGCGTGTTTTTGGAAAAAGATAATTAGGGTAATTACGAAAATTGTAAGACAGGCTATTTGTGTTGAGTAGCAGCACAGGAAAAAAATGGTGTGTGATGAAAGGTCGCAAAATTTTTCTTCTTACTAAGTCTTGTTTTAATTGTATGAAACATTTTGGGTTTGTGTTGCCTCAAGATAAAAACGCAGGAGGCTTAGAGATTTTTCTTTGGTACAGGGGGATAGAGGCAGAGAAACAGGAAGAAAAGAATAGTGAAGACTGGCAGAAAATAATATAAAATCAGCATTATATGAACCTCTTAGTTTGAATAAGCACACAATATTTTAATAGGTTTACAACTTCAGATGTTTGCATTTGAATGAGAGTGACTCTTTGTATTTACCTGGTTATGTCTGGTCTTATTTTTTGACATGAAATATTTGTGTTATGTGTGCTATCTGAACTTTGGAAAGTATACCCAAAATACAGTGACAATAGTGGTTCTGTGTGGCTTGCTGAAAATTTGTAATCTCTGTGCCCTTTGGATAAGATCATTTCTCATCTCATTTTTTGAGATGTTTTCCTAAAATACTGAACAACCTGTGTCAAATTCTGGTCTTCAGTGCAACAGTAGCACCCTGCTTTGGGGCCACCTATTAGTCATGCAGTAGGGAGCAGAATTTGTTGCTGTGCGTTGGCTCTTCTGTTGCTGTTCCTTTGTATTCTCCATGATTTGTTTGGCAGCACATTAGGAAGAAGTCTCATCTAGTGGTTCATTTAAAAGAACAATGAGTTTGTGGAGGAAATAACTACTACATCTAATTTGAAGATCCTAGCTGTCCCAAGATCAGTCTGCAACAGTTGGTTGCCCTACACACTAATGCCCAGTAGAAAAAGAATCTGTGCTACAGATAGTTACCACATAAGAAATAATTTGAAACTGCAAGAAAGAGAAAAATAAAAATAACTGAAACGCCAGACAAATTGGCAGACTGGATTGTGTAAATAAAATGGACAGCTAATTGTATTCCCTGGTGAATCCAGTCCAAATGGACCAGACAGGTTGAGTGCATAATAGAACACATGCACCACAGTTTGAAAATCTCTGGGAATACCGAGCTGTCTTGTGCCACCCCTGATGGAGCTGAAATTGTAGTGAACAGAATGCTGGAACCGTGTTGTATTATCAGAGGACGTGGAACCACTTATTTGAACTAAACACTTAGTGCTGTCATGCTGGTGTGACAGAAAATGGCACTAAAGCACAGCTGAGTGGCTATTTTTGTCTAGATAAATACTCCAGTTTGTCAAGCTCTGTCTTCAAATCTGCTAAAGCACAAAAGTAGAGTTCAAAATTAGACGTTAACAACTTTATTTTATGTTAGCTCAGGAAGAAGTATCACCTCTTTTTTTTCCTTTCTTTTTTTTTCTTTGTGTGATTCCAAATGTCTAATAAATTAAAGTAACGGGTCTCAGGTTATTCAAAGAGGATACTCAAGCCTATGTTTCATATTGTATTGCGTAAAAGCAAATTTTGTATGAATTTATTTGTTGCTTTATTTCAGTTCATCAGTTTCTGGCCTTGCTGGTGGTGGATGTAGTCTCCAGTTTAAAAAGCATCCCTTGTAAGAGATGGTCTTCACTGTATAAGTATGTCCATAGTTCCTGCTGATACAATTATCTGTACTGTGCTGGAGGATGTAGCATACTTGCTTTTGTGTCCCAAAACCAACAGCAAAATCTAAAAAAGATAGAGGTTGCAGATGTAAAGATTAGAGTCTTACTGGCTGAGCAACCAGGCTTAGGATATAAGAGGGAGTTCTGGGTTTCTGTTCTTGAACAAAAAGTCTAAATTTAATACTTGCTTAATAATTCTTTGGGGGCTTTTTGTCATTAAACTTGGCCAAAGTTGGGGTTCAGATAGATTGAAAGAAAACCATAAATGTAGGGTTCATGATTTCTCTGAAGTATTTTGTGCAAGTGTGTAAAGATGGACCTTTTATCACAAGACCTTGCAGCTGGGGAATGCTCTGTGGCAAGCTGAAGAGAATCAGTGTGAGGCTGTTGTCTAGGGTTGGGGTGAAGGGCCAATAAAGAGTAGACAGATGATACAGAAGTACTTCAGGCAAATCTCAAGCCACCCCCGGGGCAGAGCTGTCAGGGTACAAAACTGAAGAGGGAGCCTCAGTATTATGGGCTACCTGTATGGAAGGACTTTGCTTCTGTGTAGGACTTCTCCTGGCTTTCTGGCAGGACTGCTTAAGTGGAAATTTTTTGTTTCTGGGTTGATCAATAATCAGAACTATAATTTTAAACTGGGGTAGTACATAGAACTTAGAGAAACGGCTCAATAATACTGCCTTGAGTGTAGTTAATGGGTGTTCTTGCTGGGCTTGCGATTGTATGCTGCTGATGTTGCCTTGAAGGCAGGAGTGCTATGCCCTGAGAGAGCAATGGGAAAAGATAAAAGCAAGGTTTTGCCTCTCTGGCCCCCTAAAGACAGCACTCTTGAACTTTCACTACGCTCTTCCTGCAAAGGAAGAGGAAGTGGTTTGGTCAGTTCTTCCTTCCCCTTTTTCTTTCTTTTCATTTGAACTTTTCTTTACCTGAAACTGATCTGTCATGAAAATAGTGGTATCCAACATACCAAAGTTAGGAGTTGAGTATTGCTTTAAATATATGGCTTATTCAAAACCTCTTACCCTTACAATTTTAAGGATGTTTATAACCCATTTTTACACTCTTCGTAATACTCATACTGATTCACAAGTGTTGTTTCTGAATTTTTAGGTCAAAGCCTGTTAAGAGGCAGAGTATCTTCTAAAAAGTTTTGTTTCTGAATGAGGCATACATTATACAGACAGATTGTGCATGAATATCTGTGGGGAAATTTTGACCTATAGTCAGACTTGAGCTGACTTCTGGGAAATCTCCTACTGCTCATTGTCTGACAAAAGTATTGCGAGAAATTAAATAAAATAAAAATTTGAAATGAAGAGATTTAATATAACAACATATTATCACAGATCTAAGATGAAAGGGTTTTCTTGAGTTGTATTTCCCTGGTTTCACTGAAAATAGGATTAATAGATAAGGACAAGATCTGCCCAAGTATTTTTAAGTGTATTTGGTTAAATCCTCTAGTTCTAATTTTAAAAATACATTAGCTGGATATCTACCACAATTCTTGGGTATAAATATTCTGTGCAACACTGTTGGCCATTCTAGTAGCTGGATAATGTACATACACAGAGAAATACTGAGTTATTACAGGAGTGGAATAATTTTTTGTTCATGGCATTGCTTGTGGCATTGCTGAAAAAAAACAGGAAGCCGGGCTGATTCATGCTATATGTACCCATTAGGGAAATACATTGCAGGATTCAGAGGCTAGAAACTGAATTAAGACAGATGAAAATGAGCAGCATGGTCCAGTTTTTAACAAGCTAAGTAATGGGTCCAACATCAGTCCCTTTTCCAATCAAAATGTTGTTTTTCTTGCTGCATATCCTGTAGCTCAAACAGAAACTGTAGTCTTCTTTGCCCAGGAAGTCAGCCACAGTAGCCAGAATGATTCCTTCCAAATATGTATATAAATACATGAAACTAATGGAATGTGTGCATAATTTGTAATACATTAATTACCCATCTAAATCAAAACACCTTGACAGCACTGGTGGAAGCAGCAGTGGATCTGCAAGAATGTGTAACTCTTGAGAATACCTAACCGCACTCCTGTCTCAAATATGTAATTTTTCACTTTTCTACATTGTATTTAGGGATGATATTCTTTCTTTAGTCTCTAACATTTTTCCAGGTTAATACAAAAATTATTTATATTATAGTCATAGCAGAAGTTCCATTGTGCTGTGTGCACTGTTCTTGTCACATACGCTTACAGTTGGGATGGCCTGGTACGCCTGTAGCTTTGAGATACAGGAAACCGTATAGTTTGGTTGGTCTGGTCAGAGTCTGCTTTGAGGCTAAGTTTTTGAAAAAGTAACAAATAAATAAAATGTATCTGTTTTCTGGAAAAAGTCTAGGGAAAAATATGTTGTTTTCACTGTGTGTATATGTTTGCTTAGCTGCTGCTTTGCTGAGAAATTCTGTTGCCTTAATGTTTTCAAACATCACTTTACAATTTTCAGAGATTTTACTGTGTACAAATCTATTCAAGATTGATGACATTTTAGTTGGTGTATGCATCTAGGGAACGTATACTTTAAACAAATATGCCTCACCACTTTACTTTTTGCTGCATTTTCTATTTCCAAGAACCAGAAAGGTACTGAAATAAACTGGAATCTTTTCACCTGTGGAATGTATTCACCCCTGTCTTACGCACACAGATCCACTTGGTGCATGTCACAAAGCACAGTGCAATTGAGCAAATCAGAGTACCAGAACCTGATCAATTTAGCTTTGATTGATTCTTATGATCAGGTGAAATCTGGGAGCGGTCTGAGACTATAGCATGTGCACACCTGAAAAAGCAGGCTGAAAAACATTGATTTCATTATGGATTTTTCTGTCCTGACCTGTGGTTTGAGTATCTACATAACAACTTTGTTTTTCCTTTATTCTGATAATGCCCTTATTTGTTTATTTTTAAGGAGAAACAAATGCTAATATTTTGAGGCAATTGACTTGTAAATATTTATTTAATCTTTTGGGTTCACCTTTGAACAGGAAATAGACTCCTCTGCTACTAGGCTGCATCTTGTAACTAGTAGCGCTGACAGATACCATGTCAGAATTGATGTATGTTCCTCAGGACAAACCCAAAGCAAGTGTAACCTTCATTATGTATTGTGCTCTGTACACAGTTTTACATAGCTTTTCCACAGGCTAGACAGACATTTGCAATTGAATTTGTTGAGATGGTTCACTCTTGAATTACATGATGCCAACCTAGAAAATTGACAGGAAGCAATTATTCAGATTCTTCTAAATTTTTAATTTTTAAAGCACATTGTTATGTATTTCTCTACTAGGTAGGGTAAAGCATCTTCCTGGCAATACTGGAATGCCCTGAGGATCCTCAAAAGCCTTTTAAAGAATATTTTATTTACTGTGAAGAGGACTTGAGATAACCCTTTTAGGTGTCTGCAAGATTTGTAAAGTATGGTGAAAACACATTGGCAGTGGATGCCTTCATCTCAGACTTTACTGCATAAGGTTTACTGTGTATGGTTTCAGGCTACTGGCAATGCTATGAGCATTAAGAGTGCCTTTGTAACATTAGTGTTGTTGACATGGGAGCTAACATGCATGGCTGAAGCCGAGTCCTGTAGATGCTGATCCACCTGAAACTCAGAAGTAGGTTTCTTGCTTTCCTGCTGCTCTGTGGTTCCCAACAATCTCGTTTTACATACTAAATCCAAAGAAGGAGGTGCTGGGCAAAGCCTTAATGGGATGCTACTGGTTTGAAGAAGTGCCATGAATATAGTTTGTCTTTTTGATATTTGACAGGGCAGACAGAACTTGAGGCAAACCACTGCTTGTTTATTGTTTAGTTGCAAACAAAAGTAAACTTGCTTTCATTTTATATCAAGAAGCATATTGTCTTACCAGTGTCCAACCTTTGGTAGCAGGTAGAAGATCTCTGTGAGGAAGAGTGTGGCAAAAGAGCTATCTGAGCTGGCACAAGAAATGGGATTAAATCTGGGCATGCATATTGCTGGAAATTAAAAGGTTTTTAACTTTAAGAGGAGTGAGCTCTGGAACAACCTCTTTAGAATATTAGTGGAGAGAGGAAACTGGGTTGATTTAAAGATGGCATTTCATCAGTTAATGAGAAAGATCAAAGGGTCCAGCTGCTTTCAGCAGCAGGAGTCTGTCATGGACTCTTTCCAGTCTTGTGTACCTTTCCCCTCCCTCTTTTTTTTTTTAAGGTACATCATGTGCATCTTAGGCTGAAGTGGAAGAAGTAGACTTAATGTTAAATGAAGTCTTTTAGAAGTCTTTTCCAGAATAGTTATTTGATGAGTCTTCACAGCTGGAGTACCACTATATGTGTCATGAGTAATATAAGAAGACACGTTGCAGACCTGTGTGTTACCAGATATAGTTCTGATTCTGCCCCATCTATTTTCTTCCAGATCTTCTGTTTTGGGGATTCCATTTCAGCTGATCTAACTAAATGGTAGACCCACAACATTTGTGATCCCTATATAAATACATTTCACACAAGAACAAGTTCTGCACAGCAGGATCGGAGCAATTCTACTGTCCTCAGGTCTGTCAGCACAGAGCAGGTTTCTTTCTGTGGTTAATATGAAAACTCATAATCAAGGAGATAGGCTGCTGATTAGGAATATTTGGCCAGGCAAGAAAAACGCAGTCATTTTGTTTAAATGGCATTCAGAACCATCAGAGATACTTTTGCTCCTGGTATTTGAAGAAAGATTGTATGAAAAAGATACATTTTAAGTAACAACTTAATGTTGATCTCTTTTGTGAATGAGTAACAAAGTTAGAAGTTGGCAGTGCCTTTTTAAAGTAGGGATTCATTCAGTTTAATCACAGAATGATAGAAATGTTATTTGGAAGGAACCTATGGAGGTCACCTAATCCAGCCTCCTGCTCAAAGTGGGATGACTGTCAATGCTAGGGCAGGTCAGCTGTGGTGTCGTCAAGTTAAGTCTTGAAAACATCCAAGGATGGAGATGCATAGCTTCTCAGAGTAACCTATTCCAGAGCTACAGTGCCCTGCTAGTAAAGAAGTCTTTCCTAATGTCTGTCATTAGCATTTTAAATAATACATGCATAGGTACAAGTTAAGATTGAGAAAACTGCCTCTCGGGCTGTTTGTTTCTGTCAGACTATTTTAAAAATTAGAAAGGAATAATTTTCTGTGTGAAAGTGATCACTTGCCCTTAAAATGCCTACGGCCAGACAAAGTAAGTTACAACTGACCACAGCCTAAACAACAACAGTGAGTTACCTACCAATTAGAAGGAAAAAAAAAAAAAACTTTGTTTTCAAGATATTTAATCTATGCAACATACTGCTAAATTAAATTTAATTGTGCAATGTAACAGAATAGATTTTTTAAAAATCAGTTGTATCCAATTATTCTTCTTCTACAGGATGTAGCTAAAATAACTTCATTCTTGCTATGTTCTTCTCAGCACATTAGGTTGAGATTATTAAAGAAAGAAGGAGATATACGTCCCTTCTATAAAACTCTTCACTAGTCTGAGCAAGAATCAGTTTCTAATTTTCCCACAGAAGTTTCCTGTGCCAAATTTCATGCAGGTGAAGCACCACAGGTATTTGCACATTTATAGATTTTGGGAAGTCTGTGATCCTTGTCTGCCTTTCCTGCACATATCTATGCTATAGCTGGGTTCAACTAGGGGATCAGTTGAAAATGTCAACTTGTAACTGAAAATATAAAAGGAAGCATACAAAATATGAAATAAATAGTAGAAGTACATCCCCTATATAAAAAAAGAGAAGGTGCTTTACTTGATAAAATATAGTGTATCCAGGTGTCTTAAGCATGCAGTATGGTAAATTACTAACAGAAATAGACATAATTCTTTAAACAGCACAGGCCACAAAGTCTTCTAAATCTGATAGTTCTGTCATGAACATGAATTACGTAATACACTTGCATGAGCTGAGACAATTTTGTGAATGAGCAGAGACCACAGGAAGATATCTGACTAGCTACAGAGATAAAATGAAGGTTTAAACACTTCAGACTTGCAGTTTGTAGCAGTATGCAAACTGATGAATTGTCCCCCATTTTGCAAGTGTGAACCTACACATCTTGATATATAGAATGTCAGTAGATTGGGTTCGTGATATGCAAAATGAGGAAGAGCAATCCTATTTAGGTAACAAATGCCTGAACTGTCTCCAAAATTCAAACTAAACGTAAATAACTTTTTTTAAAGTTCAAGAGCACGTGGTGATCATTCTCAAATGATACATACAGTTTTATTTTCACTAGAATTCTGTCCTGATCTAAAAAGAGTAAGTGACAAGAAAGGTGGTGGTTCTGACATAAGCAGCGGAACAAATGACCTATAGTCTTTCTGGAATGTCTCTTTCCATTCAGTTTTGCAGATTCAGAAAGGTCTTGTAGTGTGATTAAAATTCACAGAATTATAAAAATGCTTAACTGAACTGTGTACCCGCCAAAATTAGTTTAACTTGGATAATTCTAAAATTATTAAAAGTTAGACATATAAACAAAAAATAAATAATCAAGGCTTTCCTTGTATGTTGCTTCTTTTATAATAAGCATTAGATAAACTTATGACAGCTTTAGCTGAACTTACTTCAGAGTGAACATAAAATCAAGACAGTCAACATGACACAAATTTAGTCATCTTCAAGGATATAAAAGTTATCTAATCTACTTTTTGGTGGCAGTCAAAATAAATTTCATATATGTATTCAGAGTGATATCAGTAATAAAAATAGTTATGTAATTCACAAATATATTAAAAAAAGAATTTTGTTACTGTAGAGTTCCGATAGCAAAAGATGTTCTATACATCTTAACTGAAATGCTTGCAAGTTTTTTCAGAGGAGAGTTCTATCTTTTAAAAGTTTCAGATATTCTTTTGTCCCCAAAATTTGGCGAATGTTCCTTCATTTAGATACCTAGTCTTGCAAGAACTGTAGACCAAGAAGAGAAAAAGACAAAAACAGCAAGCAAATCCTAGGAAGTCAAGACCTGATATTCAAGGTACAAATGTTCTTTGTTTTTTAAAGAGTTTGAAAAAAGTTAAAATACAAATCCATTCACTTTCTTTATAAGTAAAGGCACCCTTTTTTTTCTCTTGTTCATAGCTCTCCTGAACCATTCACAAGTGAGTTTCAGAACCACTACAAATTCAGATTTCTGTGTTTCCACAGGTGTTGTGTATGCTGAAATACCTTCTAGAGTTTTAAGATTTATCAGGACTGCCAATATGTGTTGGGTATTTATTTCAGTTTGAAAGAGATTACCAAAGAAATTCTTCTCCCCATTTTTTTGAATAAAGACTGACACCAGAGTTAGCCGTAATATGAGCAGTTTTAGACTTCATTCTACGGTAGTTCATATTCAAGTTCCATTCTAGTTCAGATGTATTATTTCACTGCTTATTTTTCAAATATGCATATTCATACACTTGCCTATTAACATCATAAATATATGCTTTCTTATTCACACACTTGTGTATTAATACTACCAATATAGTCCTTCTCAGCAGATGATGGCAAACATAGCTTTCCTTTCCAAATCACTGTATGCAAAAGATTTCTTTAATTACGACTTTTAAATAAGCTCTTGGTAATAACAATAACCAGCTGAATAAAACATTCCTCTTCTTTAGCTTCAAAATTTTCTCTCAGTTGGCTTACACGTACCATATGAGTCAGATTTAAAAAAAAAAAAATGTGCAAGTTCTTTGACTCAGGCTATACAGCATATGATTGAAGTAAAGAACATCATCTCCTTTGTTCACCGGGGGGTTTTATTATTATTATTCCTCTCTGGTCTTCTACTTTTCTACTCCTCAAATAAGGCTAATTACAAAGGAAAAAAGTTGAAACTGGTGGAGAGAGATCCTTTAAAGCCATTCCTTTTGCAGAATGGAACAAAAGAAAGTACCAGGGGCATGGATAGGCCTTGAAAAAAAGAAAAGAGAAAAACCATCTAATGAGGATGTTGAGATAAGTGCTTGTGAAGAAAACTGGCAAAAAAGGGCTTTTAGTCTAAAATCCATAAATAAGTGGGCATTAGATGGGTACTAGAACATTTTTAACAAGAGAGGCCACCAAACTGTATCATCCTATCCAAGAGCTACAACCCTAAAAACTCTTCTTCTTAACAAGATAAGGGTTTTTCTCTTTGAAATATTAATTTGAAAAAGAAATACTTGAAAATTAAGGAGTATTATTCATGTCCGTGAATCCATTATAGAGGAAGACACCATCAAAGCTGCTTTAGATATAATTATGAATGCTGTAGACTTTCTAAAGGTCAAAGATCCTAAACACTATGAAGAAATTGTTCACAGCACACGATGGTTCAGGCAGGATTTGACCTCCAATCTCTCTTTGGGTCTTCTAGGCTGTGCTAAAGAAGCAGCATGTACAGCGTCAACTAGAGAAGAGTTTAAGAATCAAATAATTTGCCCATCCTCCAAACCTATTTCTTAATACTCCTGGGTAATTGGGCACTCAGACGTGCTTGATATCCATAGATGTGCAGGTCAGGTGTTTGAGACTCAGTCTAATTACCAGAGAGTGACTGCCAGCTAAGCATTGTCCATTTCAGCTCTCAGTACTGCTCTTGTAACACATAAAGGAGAAAAACAAATCTGAAAGGGAGAGAAGATAAAAGGACAGAGAAAAATAAACTATAGGACCTGATCCAAAGACTGTAGAAGTTAATGGAAAGTCCCATTAGCTTCAGTGAGGTTTAGATTAGTCCCCATTTTTAACAAGACTGGCAGTTCTTTATCCCGTCATGCGTTAGTTCTCCTTTCACCCATATGTACCAGGAAGTTTGCCTTCAGTAACAGTGATCTGATTTTTGAACATATTCTGACAGATTTGGTATTTATGATCAGTCAGGGAATTATTTACTTTAACTATGTTTTTGTCAGAAGTTTCTCTTAATGTGAAATTTTAAGGGCTTTGAGAAAAGATTACAGTACAAAAGTAGTGCCCAAAATATAATAATAATAGCTTGTAAATCCCTCTGGCCATAACTGAAAATCTGATGTTTTCCCTGCCTGTGATGCATTTTGATTGTGAATAAGAAAAGTAATAAAATACTTAGCACAGATTTATGAACAAAGTGTTTCCGAAACACGATACACTTTACACTGCTCCATTCTTCTTCACCTTTAGTGAAACTTCTGGCACATGTTCTGTGCTGCAGATGGACCAGCAGAATACACATGTATCTAGTGATCAGGTGTTTGAACTTGATTGCCAGCTAGCAGCTTTTGGTGTGATAGAGGATTCACCCACAGGTGTCCTACACACAGGAGAGTAATCTTTTGGCACTAACTTTTCACAGCAGGCTACCTGTGTGGCTGATAGCCATTGGCCCTTTTATGTGACTCACTGCAGTGTTTCCCAAATTCTGGGCAATGATGATGAACAAATATAGCAGGATAATACCAAGTGGCTTGATATATCCCCTGCAATAATTCAGGTTTCTTTATTATGGTTTAAATTTGCTTTACTAAATAGTGAAGCTGAATTAATATGAATGTTGGGTGGTTTTCTTTGTGTCAGTTATTTTCCTTGTATCAGGGTTTTTCCTGAACCATCACTTATAAAACATGTTTTATGAGTTTTCTGAGAGCCCAGATATTATGATAGATAATATCTTCTGCATGAAATTAATAAACCAGCAACAGCTGCAGAAGAGATGGTAAGAGTATTTTCGTGCTAGACTCAAGCTAGAGAGATTAATAATGTTCTTTACTTGTGAGACAGTCACTTACTTTGCTTTATGTGGCACACTCGGTATCAGTGAAGCATCGGAAGTAATTCTATAATTAAATTCTGTTGATACTTGCTTTTAAACCAAAATTATAATCCTTCTGTTTCACACATTAAAGATTGAGTTCAGTCTCTGAATAATGCAGTAACTCTTCAGAGGACACTTGAATTTTCTTTATCACATTTTAAGAAAAATATTTACTGACTGTAGCAGAGGAAATGCTCTCTTATTGACATTTTGCACGTTTTTCTCACATATCTTTGAGTTCAATTAGCTAAATAACCACAATTCCCACAAACTGCAGACTTCATAGACTCAAATAGTGTCTTAAATATAACATACTTTTGAACTATGAAAATTGTATATGCAGAGCTATTTCTCTTATTCCTCGTAACCTACATGAGTTTGACCAAAGCTAGTCAACGGAGCTACTGAGGAACAGGAATTAGTTTTGTTTTCCATAGTGGAAAAAACCCCCTCTCTTCCCTTTTTTTCATCAAGTTGTTATAGAAGTTAGGTCATGAGATTGAATCCCACCTCAACAATCTATATGCTTGTTGTGTTGTAGGTAGTAGAAGCCCTAGGTGAACGCTGGTTGTCTGAGACAAAAGGGAAACATGTGGACTGAGTGGATGGTGCTGATTCATGTTGAGGAATAATTAAATGGGGAGACTGTTAAATGTTGTACCTCTATTAAATGTAATTGAATTAAGAAAGGGACAAAAAGGCATGTTGATAAGAAACTAAGTAATTTAGTTGCTCATTTCTTTTCTTTTTTTAATTTGCGTGGGCCCAAATTGTTGGGTTTTTTTGTGCAAATTATGTTAAATTCCTCTTTGGTTGAAATACTGTGTTTGTTGCTGTATTTTGTGACAAAAGTGATTACAGAACATTAGACTGAGATCAGTTATTATTTCGGACCCTTTCTTTCTAAGGTAATGGAATTAAAAAAAAATATTCCTATCTTTCTGCCAGTGCATATTGGTTTTCCTCAGTAAGACTTGATTTTACAATGTTAGTAATGTGACTTTTCTGAAGTGTGGCAATAGAGCTATGAGTTGTGCAATAAAGACATTCTGAAATACATATATAGTCAATTACCTGAGCATCAGTCAACTTTTTCAGAAATTGCACCTGCTGATAATTGTGAACTATCCACTGTGGTGTATGTTTCCATGTGTTGCATCATACCATGTTTCGTTCACTTCCTTCACGTGAACAAGTTACTGGTACCTAGTATAAATCAGGATAAGAGCACATGTCAAATAGATAAAAACACATTGCATTTTTGCTTAGATGGTTACTGTCATTAAAGGAGAGACAGCAACTGCAGCTGGTATTATCTATTTAATATGCAAAACTATTCAGTTTATATGGAAAATTACTCAACTTGCTTTCTGATGGCTTCCAATGAAAGTTAAAAAGGAAAAAAATAATCTGTGATTTTTTTTTATCTTATTTTCCTAGCTGTGATCACTTGGTTGTCTAAAATTAAATGAAAATGACTCATTGTGAGGGCAATGGTAGTTTTCTTTTTATTTAAGTGTTATATAAACTTTGGCTGGAAAAAAATTGCTTATAATCAATTACTAATCTCCGATTTTGAAATGTGAGGCTTCTCCCTCATATTCATATTAATTTTCTTTAAAGTGCCAAACATAGCTGTAGTCGTCTCTACTTACCTCAGAAAAATGCTTAAGTTCACCTTAAGAGACTGTACTCTCAGCAGTCCTCCTACCTCAGTAAAGCAGTGTCATCCATGTTTAAATTACTACAACTCAGTGCTATATTGAAAGGACTTCTCCCTTGGCTTTCCATTGTGTGCTCATTTGGAACTTCACCCAAACAAGGGAAAATAAGGACACTTTGGATTTTGATTTCTGTTTCTCTGTACAGAAGAAAATGTAGGAGGAAACGGGATTGCATGTCATGCTTTTGTTTATTAATCTTCATGATTTTGATAATGCTGCCTTATTTTGGCCTCTTTAAATAGCTCTGTTTAGGGTCTGTGTGTGTGATTTTGTGCAACATCATAAAGCTGTTCTAGATTCTATATTATGCTTCACCTTTCCTTGAATATATTTTGGAACAGTAAACTTTTACTTTGGTATTCTGGGAAGCTAACGCTTCACCATCTCAGCTATGTTGCTTTCATTATATTTCAAATCTTTGGCACTCTGAGTAATTTTCTTCACCTGCACAAATTACACAAAGTTTTTTGTACGCTCAGGTGAAACAATCTTTCAGTCTCTAGTTGAGGAAACACAATGCCAAATCATCTCAGACTTTAAGACTCTAAGATTAGTAGGAGCAATTTCCTCAGAAGTACTGACAAGCTTCTGCACATTTGACTATGTTTTTTTAGAGAAAGGCACAGTTCCGTAAAATACATCACTTAACTGGAAGGTGTATATGGCAGATATGAACACAGTGAATGCACTGGATATCGTGATTTAGTGAGCTGAAGGGTGCATTGGGGATATCGAAGAAAAAGAAACACTGACAAATTACTTTCAATAAGCAACATACAAATATTAAATGAATTATTCTCAGCTCTGAACTTTTTGTAAGCGAAAAGACCTGCTTGAGTTTCCAGTTGAATTATGAATAGTCTTAGTGACAGTGTGATCCTACCCATTGCATGTGACTTTTAGAAGACAGATTTGTGCTTCTTAGTGTGCCCGAGATCCATCATTTTGCTATAACATGCACTTTGCTTTATCTTGCTGCTCGCTGAAGATAAACACCTCTGTGATGGCTGGAAAGCTCTATGTTGATTCTTGTTTTGACACCCTTTAATACTGAAAAGGTGAAAAGCAGAAAAACTAATAAAAACATAAATTGAATTGGCTTCAAAGAAACATTTGGCTAGATATGATAATAATATCTATATAGAACAGGGCAGCATCAGTCATTGTATTTGGATGCCTGTCACATAGAGAAATTTCAAAACTTGTGACACAGACCTCCATTCTCCTCTGTATCTACAAGTCAGCTGGAGTTGCTGTAGAATGGTAGCACCTAGCATAAGCAGCCTTTTGCTCTAGTTTCTACCAGGAGGGAAAGCAAGGTCTGTGAAAGCTCCTGCTCTGTAAAGAAGTCCGGTTAGTGTGCTACCTTGTTATCACACCTGCCCACATCACCAGTGCTGGAACCTCTCTGACATCTTTCTCTGCTTAGAGTAAATATGGGGCAGCTGGTTCAGGAGGCACCAGGGGATGTGCGCAACCACAGAGAGAATTTACTGTATACTGATTTTGTGACACAAAGTGGCGTTCTGTGATTAGACAATCTAGACAGAAGATAAATTATTTAGAGAGTAAACATTTTGTTATAAGAAAGGGAGGGACAATTTTCATTTTATTAAGCATTCGTATAAGCAAGCTGGACTA
This sequence comes from Ibidorhyncha struthersii, assembly GCA_013398815.1. Taxonomy (NCBI): domain Eukaryota; kingdom Metazoa; phylum Chordata; class Aves; order Charadriiformes; family Charadriidae; genus Ibidorhyncha; species Ibidorhyncha struthersii. Next base: position 160,935 of record VZSZ01008930.1, on the reverse strand, counting down.
TAAATTAGCATCTTTACCCAGGTCAAAATGAGAGCAAATTTATCTAGTTCAAAGCAGAAAAATGTCTTTCTGTTTTAATTACAATGCCAAGTGGCTCTGTAATTGGAAATGGACCTCTAAAAACATAGTACAACTTGTCAGATGTGTGTCTGCAGTGAAAAAATTGGTCACAGAAAATGAATAATTTCCCAAAATAGTTAACTTGCAGAAACAATTGTATCATCAGACATTAGTTGAATGGTGCAATTATTTCCTGTTTCACCCTAGAAAAATTGAAACAAAGTGTTTTTAAAGTACAGTTGTAAAAACCTTATTATGTTAATTCTGTTAAAACCATTCTCCTGGAGAAGAATATGTGTTGGGCGTGGACTATTGGGAGGCTTTAACCATCTAACTGATAAGGCTATCTGAGAGTCTCAAATATCACTTTCAAAAACAATGTGAAAAAGTAACACACCAATAGTTAACAGTGAAACACTGAGACACAAAACATTGAGCATCATGATACATTGTCATCGGATGTTTAGAGTATTGTCAATTAAATGATTTATTAATTACTGTAAAGCATTAAGATACAGTATTTTAATAGGACAGTCATTTGGGTAAAACATTATTCATATCAGAAAATAAATGCCAGTTTGTGGTAGGTCTAATATTATCTAAAAATTATGAATTTGTATTAATTGAATGAACATAATCTCCTTAAGTGCAAGTTTGATGACAGATAAAATGAATTAAAACTCTTTTAGTTGCTAGTTTAAATTGCTGCATTTGTCCCCTGCCCTTGTCCCCCAGTTAGCCACTAGCTGTCATAGACTATGCAACTGTTCTTTCCTGATCATCGAATGGAATCATAGAATGTCTAGGTTGGAAGGGACGTTTAAGATCATCTAGTCCAACCATCAACTTAACACTGCCAACACTACTACTGGACCATGTCTCTAAGTACCACATCTACCCCTCTTTTAAATACTGCCAGGGATGGCAATTCTATCACTTCCCTGGGCAGCCTGTTCCAGTGCTTGGCAACCCTTCCTGTGAAGAAATTTTTCCTAATATCCAATCTAAACTTCCTCTGGCATAACTTGAGGCCATGTCTTGGCTTTTACAATTCAAGTATGAACTGTAGAAAAATTACATGGACTATAATGCATTTTTAGTGGTGATTCTCATGGAAAACACGCAGGATATATGTCATTAAAATATATGCTGAAGCTGTTGTTGAAACCAGGGTGCCTAACTATTTCTTAAGTGTGTTTGCAAGGAAAAATGATGATACACAGTTGAATGGATGAGTGACGGAAGTGGCCTTCCTGGAGGCTTGGCTTCATTCTTGGCTGTAACCCAGTTAATGGAACGCAGTCATGGAAATAAACAGAAGTTCTCTGAGAGTATGAACTAGACTACACTTGGTACTGCACTCTGCACTCTTATGGTAACTCAGATTGCAAGGTCACATATTAGATTCCAGGTCCCACAAGTACCCACTGCTGGCTCCCATTCAGTCTCTTCTTTGGTGCAAAACAACTGGCTCCCAGACAAGAAAGCTTCAACTGGAAATGCAGAGCACATGGGGCAGTTGCTCAGACCTTTGGAGTTCACTTAAAACTTGAAGAGGCAGTTCAGTAAATCTGTTGTAAGCCCTTTGAGGCCTATCGTGCAAGTCTCAGGAGCCCATCTAGATCTAGACAAATGTGGAAGCATTCCGCTTGCTGGGACTGTACCTAGATCTAGCACGATTAAAGACCAAAGAAATCCTGGGTCCTGTAACTCCAGGAACGTCGGCTTCAAGGCAGGGGAGCCTGAAGCCACATCCCAGACTTCATCAGCTCTGTCACACAGTTTGCTTGTGCAGGGAGTTCAGTCCTGACTGAGCCAATCAAGAACTGACATGCCAGGAAGATTCTCACAGAGTGTGCTGGGAGATCATAAAACGTGTGAAATGCACAAGAATCACTTCATGTTTAGTCCTGGAAAGGCCTGTCATTGCTGAATGCAAAAGCAGATGAGCCAAACAAGCCTATTAAAGTGAGTTGAATGCAACAGGCATCAGCTGTGAATGAATGTGGAATGACAACGTGGACAAAATTGGCTTTAGCCAGTTGGCTTTGGGAGCTTGAACCTGGCAACCAAGACAACATAGACATGCCCATAAAATGCACCAAAAAGATGTGAGATTAGTAGCCACCTTTTTCTTGGTGGTGCAACAGATTTACAATGGTGTGCTGGAACAGATTCATTGTGTCCAGCCATAAACAAAATGTAAACATGCTGTGTGTTAACAGTTATAAAATTTTATTCGGAGATGAGTCTGCTTCATTACATTTTTTGGTATGAAAATGATCTAAATTGTATATAATATCATTAGCATCTGCCTGGGAAGACACCTGCAGGTTTGATAAGCAACCTTATCTCATGTAAAGAGAATTTTTAGACCAAAGTTTCACATTTAAGTTGGTGTTAAAGGACTGCAGTAAATATTAGGAAATAATAGGAAAGTAAAAATGCAGGAACAAAGCTAAAACTGGAGGAGCTAAAATGAAGAGGAAGGCTGTGCAGCTCTCTTTCCACCAGTACTGCAAGGTTGTAGCTATCATTGTGGTTAAGTCTCTGCTTCCAAAAAAAGTTGGATGGTTTGAGGTATTCAGAGCTAGGACTGCTTTACTTCTTTTAACTGACTGTGCTGCTAAATCTGCAAACAATTATATGAGTAAACATCATTTGTGGAAACAAATTTTATCCATATACACATGCTGTTGGATCAAAGGTATATGAATAGCTACACAGCATTTGTTGTAAGTGAAACAGAAACAAGGGGAACAGAAACTTTTTTCTAAATGTCATTTGGCTTGAATACTCCAGACGAGTTTACAAACATTATAGGGCCAAAAGTGTATGTACATTTATATACTATGTAAGTTGCATTTGCAGTCAGTGAATCACCATGTAAATTAGGCCAACATATTTAGCTGAACTTTTATGCTTATGTTTATACAACCAAAGGTTTGAGAACATCATCATCTTGGCCTAGGAGATTTTCGCTGACCATCCAAATATGGCGACTTTGAAAACAGAATGATTTGCATCAATGTTACACAATACTGTAGGACAGAAAGTGGAAGAAATGCCCTGTTCAATGGGTCTGAAGAACTTTCTCTTTTAAAATTTACCGTGTATTAATTATGTATGACATTTCAGGGAGTGAGAGTTGTTTGTAGCCTATGGCAATGAGTTAGTGAAATGAGACATTACTGAGACAGAAAATAAAAATGTGTCAGCATATTGAATTATACAGATATTGGTAGCTTAGATGTATTTGCTAGTTTGGAAAGCTATGTTTGATATTGTGAAATTAAAGGTCTGCACACTGCTTTTAGGTAGCAGTACCACTTTTCTTTAAAAATAACTACTGAAGTAGCTGGGTGAAAAGAAATGGAATTCTCATCTTGCAGCATCAGTGCAAAGAAAAACAATAAATAAAAAGTCTTCTCTTAACCTATTCTGCAGCTAATAAAATTGATGATAGAACTACTGAAATGCATTTCAAAACCAAAAAAAGATTAGCAACCTCTTGCTTATTCAACAAAATAAGGAAAAAACTTATCGAGGATTTATATGCTGTGTGTAAATATTTTATTTGTTTTTCCCCTTCTTTGGAAGAATATCTTTCTCTAGTAGTGCCCTTAACTACAAAATTCAAAAGGAATTTCTTCCTTCACATAGGGGAAGGAAGAATCGCCAACTTTCTGGGGATCAGTTGTTGTTTTAATTTAGTAATGCTTTATTTGACAGTATGTTGGTTGTTACTGTAATAGCTGTATTTTTACAGTATGTTTGGTTGTTCTTTTTAGATCTTTTGATCCCAGGGAAAGAGAAGCTGTCTGTCTCACAGCCAAAGACAAGCTGTTGAAATGGCTGCCAGCAGAACTGTGGTGTTAAAAAAAAACCCTAAAACAAAAACCATCTCGCAAACTGGAAATGGTTGAGCCAGTGGGAAGTCTTTTAACATTCCTCCTGCCCTACCCAGTTGGGGGTCTGTCTCCCTCCTCCTGAAGTGTGAGCTTCGTGATCATTAGAACAGACACTTTACCAATAGTATCTGAAGAAGAATTCCTTCTAGCACCTCTGATGTTTTAAAGGTGTAATATTTCCCCTTCTCTTTTATGTTGCTACAATCTCCATTGTCTTCTTTAGTGTAGGGGAATTTGGATGGGAATTCCTCAAAGTCTCAGGGCTCACTGCTGCACAGGGCAAGATGATCCATCCTAAGCCTGTGTAAACCTCTTCATCTGTGCTGATACACGTTGTTGTTAAGGTTTTGCAGTCCTGCAGCCCATCTTAAGGTTAAATCAGTTAGGTACATGTGATGCTGAATGGACTTAACATTCCAGTTTATCAAAATATAAAAGAAACAGCCTTTATCTTAGTGAGCAAAAATTTAAGGTGGGAATAGCAGTTCCTACAAAACGTGCAAATTGTGACTATCAGCTAGAACATCAATGTCCATCTGCATGCCTTCCAGTGTTTTCTTTTCACTGCTGCCCCTGTTTGGAGTTCTCTGGTTTGTGCTGTCCGTATTCAGTACTGCCAGAGCTTCCATATTCACTGTTCTTATAGGAGGCTTTGAAATTTGTAGGAAAACACTAATAAATTTCATCCTTATTGACTTACTTTTTAGATTTTGTAGCATCTTCTAGCTCATAGTTCTCACTTGTTTTTAAATGTAATTTTTTTTTTAAAAGTGTTTGCTGCAGATTTTAATTATTTTAACAGTTTCCAAAGTACTTCACATTTGTTTTGCAGAAGTAGTGTGTATTGTACTGTGGTATTTATAATGGTTCAGTGCAGAGACTGCCTGCTTTACAGGAACTATGAGTGCTTTTAATTTCAATGACTGATAGTACTTTACACTCAGATAACCTTTACAGAGGTTTCTCTGTTCTTGTGTTCTACAATCCTAATACACTTCCAGTCAATTATATCTGTACTGAACTATTCTGTTCTCTTCTTCATAGTTTTTACCATTGTATTCATGTGCCTTCCATCAGTGTGTTAAGCAGTGTGCAGATGACTAATGTCTGTCATGTTTGTTCTTGGACTCCAGAGAGGCAGCAGTGTGTTCAGTAAAGTGGCTTTATTTTGAAAAGGTTGTATTAGGAAGCTCAAAAGTATATACTCTAACTTGAATAGGCAGACATGAGGTTTGTGATCATCTGTAGCCTCAAGAAGCGGTGAAACAAACAAGCACTCCAAAATCTTCATCTTCTGTACAAAGAAGATTTTCCTGGTTGCTGAAAGCTCCACTGAGCCAAGCAGAAAACCGTTGTCAGTCATCATCTTCGTCATTGTGCATTAGGCCATCTTTCATATTGATACTGTTTGTGTCAGCAAATGAATGCCCTAACTTTTGATATTCAGTAGCAAGCCAGAGCAAGGGGTGGAGGATAGGTTTGATGCACCTGGTGTACAGTTGCTGAGAAGACACACTGCAGTATTTTGTATTGGTTATGTCATGTGTGGTTTATAGTATTGCCGCAGCAGTCTTACAACCACATGACACATGCAATTTTGGAGAGCAGATCATGGTTTATCAGGGTGGAGAAGTCACCGAGCCTACTGAAGATGTTATTCGAAGAACCGCTATGCAAGAAGTTAGTGTCAGCTTGCTAAACTACATACCAAGCTTGTCCATTGTAGAATGTAAGTCATGAACTGTGTGGTTGTACAGATAGTCATTTCTTTATGATAGAAATGTTTATAAAATGTTTCTCTTAAAAATGGATTAACTACAGAAGTGTTTCACTTCATCCTTAACTGAATGCCCCAGCTGAATGAGAGGAACTGTGGTAACGGAGGAAGTAGTAGTAAGAGCAGCAAACTGTGTAATAACTATAAAATCTTAATAAAAGGATATTTTTGAGAGAATTGTGGCACACGCTGAAATTAACTGACAGCAAATGGAATCTAGTAAAGTTATTGCTATTAAAAGTGAAAATCATGGTAAAACATGCTATTGGTTCTTTAAAACAACAGCAAAAACCTCTCTTCCATCTTTAGCCAATAAAAAACAAAGGAAAATTTGAATAAAATATGGAAGGAAAAGTGACTACACTTTAGGCATTTATACCGCATATGGAACTATTACTGTGTTCACTATTACATGTAATAAAAAAATGGAGCCTGTTTTTGACAAAAGCTAGGAAAATGTCTGTGAGGACTGTTTCTTGACAGTAAAAAAGGAAAAACAGCTCTTGCTTACTTAATCTTCCTAGTCCTTTATGTCTACAAGGACATGCATTACTTCACTCTTGTTACCATGTCATCTTCCTCCTCAGTCCCTGTTAATGTCTTCTTCTGGTCTTATCCTGCTGTGACTGAGCATTACAAAGTTTTTCACGCCTCCATGCGTAAGTCCATCAACCAATTAGTTTTCAGAGCACATGATACATATAGATGGCATGGCAGTGGGTTCAGACCTAGGTCAGCATACTCCAAGCTTTCAGTCAATATGAAAAAAGTATAGGTCTACATTATCAGTTGTATCGATTTAGAAAGTGGATTTTTCATTGTTGTTTCTTTTTCAAACTTCCAGCTGTGACCACCGCTGTTACTCTGATTTTTGTCTCGACATTCACCACAGAATTTCTCACCATGACAAACACTGATTTTAAACAAGCACCTGAAATGTATCAAAATATGGGTCTCATATTGACTCTTTATAGGTTTTTGTTGGACATCTTGCATACCTGTCTTTTAGAACATTCCGGTAAGGTATCCAATTTTTACATCTAATCAGCTTCTGTTTTCTTCTGAAAAAGTTTGGAGGACTTCGTGGTGAGGACTTCTGTGCTAAGCCTGCCTCAGAAATACATCTTTCTTGTAAACTAATGTAGAGCACAATGGGTAATGTATTTTAATTGAACTAAAGCGTCAGATTTTCAAAGTCCAAATTAAAATAATCAGGGATCAATTATTATTGATTGTGTTTAATGTAGATTGAAACAAATGTGAGTAAAACAGAGAGACATCCTGGATTAGAATGAACCCACCTTGGCATTTTGATGGCAGCAATGAATCATTGTACAAATATACTGAGGATTTGGGATCAAGTGTATGTCAGCAGAAAAAAGGGAAAATGCTTTTCTGGAAAACATGTTGTCTATTTTTTCCTCCATTGCTAACCACAACTTTAGGAGTTAGGAAAAAAAATTTCTGTTGGTTGCTTTGTCTTTTATTTTCTAGTAAAGAGAGAGATTATACCTGCATAATCTCTTTAATTTTATTTAGTATGTTGAAACATAAATCTGTTTGGCTGTGATCTACCTCTATCTTGTATTTACTTGACATTTTTTTCTTGTATAATTTCTGTTTTGTCATTATAACTAAAATGAGAAGTAAGCCTAATAGTTTAAAACAAATACAGATTTATATTATTGTAAAGTTTTGAGATTAGAAAATGAGATGGTACTAACTATTGTTAAAGCAACATGAAACTGGAAGCACCTCCATTCAGCTGCAATCTGAAATGGCGGTGAAGAGGGCAAGTAGAAAGTACTGCTTAGGTGAGAACTACTGCCGCTTCGTTCTTTTTCCTTTCATTTCTGTTTTCTCCATTCTTCTGCTCTGAGGTAAATGATATTACAAGCTCCCTGGTAATCAATAAAATTGCAGTGATTTATATTAAAAAAAAAATCCAGTAACTGCAATATACTGGTATTAAAGCTACCCAGGGTATGTAAAAATATCATATGTATTTATATTGTTGTTGCTTTATTTTTATCCCTATAATAATGAAGCTGTAATGATGAAATCCATGTCCCACTGATTTATTTCAGTGGGGCCAGAAGTTTAGCTTAGATTTAGAAACTTTTTGGAAATCTGCTTTCTGTTCTCAGTTTTTGTACAATCTTCTTTTTGTACAATCAGTCTGGGGACTGCCTGCTTACACAGAACTAAAAGTGAGCATCTACAATCAGATACACAGCCAACAACTCAAGATACTTCTGGAAAGACTTTTCAACTTCAATCACATTACCTTTACTGCATATTGAACTGCTACTGCTTCTGTTCAAAGAGAGAGGAGCTTGAAAAAATTTTAAACTCTAAATAAATCATTGACCCTCAGTATATACCAGCCACATATCATGAGCTGAAAGAGGAGGTTTACCAGGAATATTGAATAAAAATCATCCCAAAATTTTTCACATCCCAAAATCAAACTGTCAAAATCCACAGATTTCTGTCTTTTCTAGACAAATAGCCTCTGCTGCTTCTACTTTCTTTGACAGAGGTTGGGCTATTATAGGTCCATGTAGTACATTGAATAAGTGCACGTTTTAAAATAGTGCACATTTTAAAATAGTTCTGCTACTATACAGAAACGTTTAACATATCTTTTTCTATGGGACTGTTGATTATCAGTGACTGTGAGAGAATGAGGTTGGTAAAATATATTTTTTCTGGAAGTTAAAAAAATGGTTACCAAAGATAAAAATCTCAATCCATATTTAAGCATTCAAACATTATTTGATATTTTAGAAGTAATGATTACCGTGGGCAAGGTAAATGGAAGCTGCTGGGTAATGAGCAGTGTTGATTATGAGTCTGCCAGACTAAGTAGTTCCGTATAAAATACAGGTGTTTAACTTTAGACGTCAATCAAAACTAAAAATAAAAGGCCTCGTGTTTCCCCCTTTATTGACAACTGTGTCCTGCTTTGCCTTAACTCCCAAATCCACTGAACTGGATAGTTGCTACCAGTTGTCTCCTATCTCTGTGAACGTAGACAATTTATTTTTTTTTAACAAAAAGAGATGAATTTTGCCCAAGCATCTACAAAGAAAGTATGGAATTCTGAGCTAGATAAGGTACCATTGTGGGAAACATGGTCTAGAGACAGTTCACTAAAGCCTTTTTTCTTTTTCTGTTTACTTTATTTGAACTATTGACCTTGCAAAAATATTCAGTTTTCTGTGAGGTTGTTGTGGGATTTTTTTGGAGTGGATTTGGTGCCTGAGCTTTGAAACATGTATGATCAGACCCAGCTTATCTCTGAGGCTGCTGGGTTTTCTAACTCACCGTGCTGGAAAACACACCAATCTTGGGAAATCAAGCTAATGTCTCTCAGCTGTGCAGAAAAAGTGTGAACAGCTCTGTCAAATGAGCTACCCCCATCTCGTTTTTTTTCAGGCAGCATCTTATACTCGAGCAGTCACTTCACATTTGCCATTTGAGCAGTTGTGATATAACTGCTGTTTTATTGCCTATAGGAGAGTTTCTCTGAGGAATCAGAAGCTGGTCTTCCCGCTACCCCGGCCAAAAAAGGTTTTAGTCACAGGTCTCTATTACTGGTGAATGAGTAAGGAGTCCTGACAGGATTACAAGAGAATATGAACATGTAGCTCTGGCCTAAAGGTTGCTAATTGACCAAGTGGTAATACGAGAGGAAGTATTTTCCAGTCTTGAACCTCTTTACCCCCAGATAAGTATATTAAATGTCATCAGTTAACCCCTTGAGTGCAATGACCCAGGGACGTGCCTGGTATGGTAGACGATCACGCTTCGTAATCAGCTGTGATGTATAAAGTACAGTCATAGGTCCAGATGAGTCATAGGTCCATTCTTTCGTTGGATGGAAAGATGTCTCTGGGCATTTAAAAGATTAAACACAAAATTTTAAGTGTACAGCTACAGTGGCTTAAAAACACAGGAAAAAATATAAAGCAAAAGAGCAGTGAGTCAGGAAAGAAATTAGCAATGTAAAGTGAAAAAAAAATCTCAGGAATTTTCCTTTGGAATTGAGTTGACGGTTTTGTTTTTTTTTTTCATTTGTTTTATTGGATTTTTACTGTTTTCTCCAGACAGTTTCCTGAAGAGTGAATGTGCTGAGTTATCTGCAGCTTAGTTCCTTCCCATACTTATTCTCACATCATGTACGTTATCAAATTTCACTGAAAAAAGTGGAGATAAATTTATGAATAATAAGTTAGACTTTGTAAAAAATTTCCAGTGTTATAAGATGTATTTTCTCTATTTTTTTTCTGTGGCATCTTTCATTTAATTTCCAGTCAGAATATTTCCGTTGTCAAGATGGTGTGTTGTAAATCAGTGTTTTTCCTGTGGTAAAACAATGTAAATTTGGGTATCAATTTATGTGTGCAGAAAAATACATTCAAGACTTCATTCTTGTTGTCCTAGAAGATGTTTGAAGTCAAAATTGTCCATTCTGGGAGGTGAGTACTGCCCTCCCACTTTAGTAAAGACTAGAATCTTCTTTGTACTTACATTACACAGGACTTCACCTCTTGTCTACTTTCACTTAAATTACTTGGGTTACTCATGTAATATGGTACCAGTCAGAAGATATATCAATGGCAGGCTCAGCTGTATGGAAGCTGCAGTTATTTAACAAAGGTTTTGTCTTCACTGACATAGAGGGATTTATCTAGATTTTACAGTGCGATGACTAATTCTATTGTTTATGATGGGTGTCTTACAAATAATATATATTTTGCCACCAGAAACCATCTCAGTTGCCTTGAGGCACATAACATTGTTGCATTAATGGATGAAAAATTACATTTGCCATTTCATAATTTGTTTCAGGTTTTTTCATGGTTTATCATCAAGTCTGATAAATTTAGAAAGCAGTAACTCATAAGCTATGCCGTTGACTCTTGGATGTGAGATGTGTCACACAGGCCTCACCAAAAACAACGCTCCCTATCGGAGCTATTAAGAGAGCCAAGCGCTGGTTCTTCAGGCCAGGCCAGGGAACAGAGCTAGAAGGCAAGAGTTCTCCTGAGATATGCAGTCATGAGACATTGTAGGCTTTCTGTGTTGCCTTTGAGCATGAGCTAGTACAGTACACTGGTACAGTGGCATTGTCTTTTAAAGACAAACACTGAAAATTGTATGGAGGAGAGAGACTCAAGCTGTGCATTACACAGCAGTGTACATCAGCAGTTCTGTAGTGTGGGAGGCTTTTTAACTTTTCATTTAAAAAATTTTTCTTTTGAAGCACCAATCAGTCTTCCTTTGATCACATGGCACTATATTAACTGAGGCTGGAATAGGCTGGTTTTCAACCTGATTCTATGCACCCATATTGTTTCCAGCATCCACACTGTATGACTGCGTGCAGTTGAGGCTTCCTACAAACACTAGTTGCCAATCTGGCAGGTGATATTTTAGGAGAGGTCCCTCTGTCATTTGCCACCTGCATACACTTCAGGCTTATATGTGCTTGGACCCAAACTAAAAGGCAGCACGAACCTGGAGTTTTCTCCTGTGTGGACGGTTGGCAAGTTTGGACTTTGAGTGCTTGCCCAAACCCTGGAGGAGCTATACTGCCCAGTTTCCTGCCTGTGATCTTTTTGGTGTCTTGCAGCTCCATATACACACTCATAGGAAGTTTTAGCTTACCTGGAAACAGCTGAGGAGCACGGCAGCTGGGAATCCACACTTGAGTACTCACTAGCTGCAGATCAGGTGCCACATTATGTAGGTGCGTGCCCATCCCCTACAAAATACCATGCAGGTACCAAATAAAAACTGGGTATCCTACCTACAAGGGAATAATTGTGTTTGTGTTTCACTGTCTGTTTTACTTACAAGATCCTGCTTTACAAGAGCAGGTTGATGAGAGACATGATTCCCTGCCATACGGCTGTTTGTTAGTGGTTGGCTTGGAGACATACTAATGATGCAAATGAATGATATCATAATATTAATATCCATGTTAACTGTAACATCTTAAAAAAGTATATCTTGTCTTTAGAGTGCTAATAATATGCATATTAATCCTGTCTTTAAATTGTATTTTTTTTCCAATTAGGAAGAAATCACAACTTTAAATCTAACTGGTGCAACTGGTAGGGTGGGTATCCTCTAGGAGGAATACAATTATTCTCCTTTTGAAATGCCAAGCTTCAAACAGAACCAATCCTAGGTTTGTCTTGCATACTCTGAACTCCAGAGCTACCTGAGAGCTGCGTTCTGCCTTCCCCAGTGTACATGCACTACCAAGGTCCCTTTCTTCCATGAGGCATCAGAGCAGGCCAGTCGAAAGTCATACTTTTTATATTTGTTTTAATTGGTTTTGGTTTCTGCATTATATTAAATTTAATCAGATTATGGTCGCTTGACCCCCAGGGGCTCAACTCTAATTTGCTCCCACTGCCTGATCATTGGTTAGCTAGATCTAGACATGAACCGTTCCTGGCAGGGTTCTCTACACATTAGTTTAAGAAGCCATCATTTTTGTATCCATCACCCTTGCCTTCATTCAATCACACCTCTAAGGTTTCCCAATTATACAAGAGGTAGAAATTCCCTGTATCAAATTGCACTTTGCCATGTATGCCATCTTTATCCCATCATGTAGTACACATCATTCTGAACTCCCTCATTTCTCCTGGAGGTAGTGAGGATTGTGCCATTCCATGGGCCAACAGAATTTGTGTGGATGTACTGTACCTTGCTCTAACTATAGAGGTCTTTGTCCATCACTCCTTTGAAATTTATTAACACAAACTCACAACTGTACATCAAGAAATGGGGTAAATAGACAATCTATATTCAGATCTGTTTTTTACATATCTCTTTTAGCCTCATTTTCTGAGGAAACAGGACTTCCACAATTTCCCAGTGAATATGCATATATGTTTGTCTCCCTTCCCTGAACCTATTGACCAGCTACAATCAAGTCTGACAGAGAGGTCTCAAACTGTAAAGTTCATAAAGTTGCCTGGAATAAGGCATCTGAGTTGTGTGATAGACCATAATCCACAAGACAAAGATTGCAGTGTAAATTCAACTAAGATTAGGTCCCAGAGTATCCACACAGGGGAAGCTATTTAGAAAAACCTATGACAGAATAAGGTTTAATTACTGATAAAACACAAAACTAAGACAAACCAGGAGACATCAGTTCTACTTTTCATGGAATTACCCATTAAGTTTTTGTATAAATAACATATCTTGCTATTCCAAATAAAGCTGTGTGGGTGGTCAGTAAAGAGTATTATCCCCAGCTTTACCATAGACTTGATTGCATGGATAGTAGCTTAAAATGTGAAAGAGTATTTTGTTTGCTTTTTTATCCTTCTTTGTTAAGAACATTGTACTAGAAGGAAATATTTGACTACTGGGTCCAGTCCCTGCTAACCGTGGAGATCACACTGTGTAATCCTTTTAAGTAACTGGCCAAGCTCCACATACAGAATAACAGTGTGTCTTGCCATGCATCTTGCTCTACACTGGGCACTCTTGATGCATTACAAGGTCTAGTTGATACAGTGAAAAAACACCATTTAGTAAGGCGCAAAACTGTTCGGTTCATGTTTACTGCTAATGCCTATTATACCCAAACAATTAAGAGGGAACTTTGCTGTGTAACGCTTTCCATATTTCATCTCTTCATTTCAGAGCTAAAGCTCAGTCACAGGAAATTATTAGCAAAGCTGGGCTTGCAGGAATACTTCCAAGGCACAAAACAAACACTCAAAAAAATCAAGACCTGTGTACATAAAGATAATGTGATAAAAGAATTCACAGTCACTTAAGACACAGTATGATGAAAATGTCATTGCTTAATTCTTTGCTTGTTCCTAAATCCCTATATCCATAAAAAAGAAGTCCAAACTTTCAAAAACTATTTCTTACTGCCATCACTTCTATTTTATGCTTTTGTGTCACACAAGTTTAATTTTTCTGATATATTGCTTCCCACACCAAATGTAATTAGCAAGCATGAAGTGCTTTGTTCTTTTGTTTTCTTTTCTCATTGAGTGAACAGTTGAAGAAAAAAACATTCCTGTTTCTCCTAGAACAGTCTGATTCCATTGACTTAATTAGCGTTATTCCTAACTTATGAGAGTGTTAATGTATTTATTTTGGGATAGAGTTTATAATAGATCTTAACACAGTAATTGCCATCCGCTGTAATTAATATGTCTGATTATATAGTAAGAAGATAACTTTACTATCATACCACGTCAGTCACTGGGAAACCTTTCTTACTGTTCTTTCTTTCTCTTTTCAGATGTCTCCCCCCGCTAATTACAAATCTACGAGACTCTTAGATTTCATTACCTCTCCCATCTGGCTGTTCTCCATTTCTCTCTTACTTTGCCCAATTTGTTCATGATTTTCCAAGTTTCAGTAAACACAATTCCAGGCATACACAACTGAAAATTATGTGAAGCATTATATTCTTAGCTTCTACAGTCATGAGATCGCAGTAGTTATCTGTTCCCTTGAACACATAAAATAAATCACATTCTCACAGCAAAAATCAAGTGATTCTACAGTCACTAGCTGTAAATAGAAGGATGAAATATTCCACATGAGAAAATATAAAATGGATTTAAATACTAAAATCTTGCCCAGAAGCTTTCAGAAGTCTTGTTAGTGAGTTTCATAACGTATAATAGAAGCCAAAAGACTCCTGGGCTTTTTTTTTTTCCTCTTTCTGCACAGAATGCAAAAGGGATTTCAAAGCAATAAGATCTCTTAAGATTGGAGAGTTTCAAGCATGAAACATGATAGCTGTCCATGCCCCTCTAGATTTTGAGTCTAAAATCCAGAACTCAAGAAGATGGGAATAGGTTTCAGAGAGACATCTTAGTCTTATCACTGGTACCTTTCCAGTTCATTGTGACTTTGTTCAGATCTAAACAATGAACACAAAGGTGTGGGACCAGGGGTGTGGGGGGTGTGGGCAGCAGATCAAGAGAGATGGTTTAAACTACTTAAGTATTAAAATAATAAAAATAATAATATATGTATATCATTCCCATTCAATGGCTAACACACATGGGGAAGAGATACCAGTGTCCTACTTAGCTTGAGGAACTCTAAAGTTGCTTTGTGCTGCTACTGAAGAATACTTAAAAAGGTTATGAATGCTATTCCAAAACTCTACTTTAACCTTTACTTTCATTTTCAGATTAAGAACTATTAATTTGTGCAGTGCAATCAGTCTTAGCTTGACAAAGAAGTACTGACAATCTAACACTCTTAGGCGTGTTCATTCATTCGTTACTCCATTCAAAGCCAAACAAGAACAAAAAATAAAGAAACTCCAGGGAGAATCTGGAGGCGATAAGGGACTGTTTATATCACAAGGCCAAATCTCGTAATGCCTTGCATGTATTTTGATTCTTAAACGTGCAGGTAGACCTACAGGGTTATCATTTGCAGGATTCACCAAATAACAGCATCTGTCCAATATATCTTTTCTGTGACTCTCCATTATTTGAGAAATTAATAAAAGTACATTGGCTGTATTAGCAATGTATTTCTTTCTCTTCCTTGAGCTTTATCAGGAGTTGTCGCGCATTATAGGTTGGTGACAGTGCTAGAAAAAAGTGAAGACAGAACTGACCTCTCATAGCATTTTTGTGACCATGGGGCTCACACAAGCAGCTTGGCATCTGCCGGCACATCTTTAGCGAGTTGGCAGCCCCAGCGCCCTTTGCAGGTTGCAATCAAACCTGCCTTCTACAGCAGCCTCTTTCTGGCTGATTAAGTTTAATGTAATTTTAATTAAAAACCACAGTGTCAAAGGGTTTAGCTGCTCGAGAAATGAGCACAGATTGTGGCACAGTGGCAGCAGTCACTT
Source organism: Ibidorhyncha struthersii (assembly GCA_013398815.1). Classification (NCBI taxonomy): domain Eukaryota; kingdom Metazoa; phylum Chordata; class Aves; order Charadriiformes; family Charadriidae; genus Ibidorhyncha; species Ibidorhyncha struthersii. The sequence continues at coordinate 145,310 of VZSZ01008930.1, read as the reverse complement.
GGAAAATGGAAATGCATCCTGACAATATTGTGTAGGGGCCAGATAAACAAAGCTGCAGCTACTGTACCTTGCAAAAAGCTGGGAGAGACCATCATTGCAAGGAACCTTATTCAAAAATAAAGTATAGAGCAGTTCTGGTTCTTGTCTTTTAGCAATTTTAAAGTGCAGCTCAGCAACTGACTAGAGTAATAATTGCCAAGAATTAATTTCAGCTTTTCCTCCCCATTTTTACATCTGTTCAGTGGGATATATAAATGTAAATTTCAGGTTTCAGTCCTTATTTATTTTGAACAGCAAAAGATTTGCTTCACTCAATAGACTAATATAACTTTTCTCCTTAGGCTATAAAGAAAAAAAAATCGCTAGAGATTTTACTGGTGCTGAAAGCAGGTTCCATTTTAGGCAGTTTTTTCTTTTATCTGCTTGCAGCTTTTCTTGTCCCTTGAAGCAGATCACAAGGAGATTTTAATGCTTTACATACTGCAGATATTGAGCAACATTTGGAGAATGACCAAAAAAATCACTTCACTGACAAGAGATTGCATCATATCTACAAGATTTAATTTCACTAGGTCCCAGTATACATACAGATATTGTTAATAATGGTTTCCCAAAGAAATGTCTTTGTAATATTTTATTTTCTTAGTTGCCATATTTTTTTGAGTAAAGAGAATTGATTTGGAGTTATTAAACACCCTTGTCTTGGCAGAAGTTGCTTTTTTTTAAACCTGTCCTTTGAACACATGTATTTGTGAAACGAAGGGTTGATCCAAAGTCTACTGAGATCAGTGGAAAATCCCCAGTGACTTAGGCCTTGGATCAGGTCCTGAGAAGCATACATGCAAATAGGTAGGTATTGTGGTAACATTGTTCACAGGAATTCCTTTCAGCAAGAAGCCTTTTTATTGTTTGTAAATGCTACTGATGCTCCGGGGCCAGAACCCCAGGAGAATTCCACCTAGTGACGTCAATTCTGTAGAGGAGAACTTCCTCCGTCCCCTTTTAGGTTTGTGGGACATTTTCGAACAGATGGAGCCTATATAGGTGGGACGGGTTCCATCTGAACAGAAGGGTCACAAATGCACCGACTGAGAGGATAGACAGAGCTATGGGGGAGAGTTTAAAGGAGTGGACAGGGGGATGGGAAGTCTGTACAGAATCCAGCAGAGAGGAAGAAGCAGCTAAAATAAGCAGATGGGTAGACAAGGGGAAATAATATTAAGGATTGAAATATGTAACACACCTACGGAAAAGGTTAAGAGACAAAATCAGAAGACAGAACTTCTGTCACAATACAGTTAGGAGTTATAGAAAAGGCGTGACTAAACACACAGAAGAGGTCCGGCAAAGAAAGTCCATTTTTAAAAGTAGTAATATTCCAAGAGGAGGGTTGTCCTGAGCATCACGTGGTGGATGCAGGTACTAGAATGTATTTACAGGCATTTGAAATCTCTTTGCTACATATGGGGCAACATGATAGAAAGCTGAATGAAGACCTGAATTAGCCCTCTAAACTAGAATTACTAACAGGTAAAGCACCTTGGACATGAATACATGAAAGTATGATGGATTCTCTGCCTCTGAAGAGAATAGCAGCAGTGAGGGAGAAAAAGGAAACAAAAGAAAATCAAAATAACATCCCATCACAAAACCTGAAGTGCAGACCACCCTGGAAGTAACAAGCCAGGGGATGGACAGAAAAAGATGACTGAGTATAACCAAATTATATAGGAGAGACACCCTTCAAAGTTACAACAAAAAAAAACCCAAACCCTAAACAACCCCAAAAACTGAACTTCAGCAATACAAATAAAGAAATATTTCGCTTCCAGTTACACTGACCCTGGATCTAGATGAAAAAAGATATGTGAATGCAGCTCCATTTACCAATGGTTTTAGATGCTGGTTTAAAAAGGACTTTCTCCCACCCTTAGCCTACCATCACTGTTATCTAAATGAAAAGTTAAACATAACCAGCTTTTATTTAGTAGTGGTTATGATGTGATGATAAGATTAACTTGTTAGTATAATTTTGCAAGTGCAGCATTTCTCCATAAAGCAGCTATGAAATCACAAGCTGTTTCAAATTAATAAGTGCTACCGTCCATTACACCTACTACTACTACTATTTCTCTACAAATAAATATGCAGTATTTTGTTTGTTTCTAAATAAATGCTTTTAGTCCAAAGCATTTATAACTTGTAATTACAGATGATTCTGAATCATGGAAACATCAATCAAGTCCAAAATTAATATCTGGCTTTATAACGGACCAGAGTGAAGCCCTAGAGCAGAGCACTGCTAAGCATTTAAGAATAGCAAGAGATCTTCCATTATTTGTAACACATTGCTATGTACACAAGAACCTTCTCCTCATAGTTATTGTCTCAGAAATCCTTAGGGTGCCAGAACCACTCAGCTTTGCTTCTCAGTTCTCTCTGTGTTTGTGAACAAGGTTCTAAGGATATTCCATATGGAAACATGCAAGTGGTGCTTTTATGATCACCAAGGGAAGATGTTTCCCTGAAGCCTTTATATGTTTTCAGGAAAAATCTGAGCATCTGCCTGGAGCCCATTTGAATCATATATGCAGTTCACTTCTACAACAAAATCTGACTGTGAATATAAAGGAAAATGCCCAAAGGGTTACACCACACAATAGCAGGATACATACAGCATTTCACTGGCATGCATGTAATCCTTTTATTTATGAATCAAGACTTAGATGTTTATCTATAATTGTACAAATAGCTAGTTATATGTGATGAAGCAATGAACTAATTAATACCTTAGAAATAATAGGTATTTTAGAACTTCTGAAGTGTCAGAATATTTGACTTTCAAAGCATGCTGAAGAAAAATGCTACTATTACCTTCTTGAAAATGCTAGGATAAAAATAGAGTAATCAATAGCCTTCTTTATCTGGTTATGATGGCAAAACAACTATGAGACATAACTATTAATATAGATTCCAGAGGATTGGCTGGATACACTGGTAAATCTGTTCATTCTATGAAGTCCCTCGAATTTTATTAAAAGGATGTACATAATTTTGTGTATTTCCAAAATGCTGTAAATGTTATATTGCACGGTATCATTTGGAGTATGTTCAGTCCTTTGCATGAGTAAAGCAAATACAGGTTAAGTGGGTGACCAGCCATTATTTATTGAATGTATAAATTACAAAGACTAAGCCTCAGTGAAACCAGTAAGTAGTAGTGATGCAGTTCAGCTGTTAAGATTGGCTGTAGACATGCATGGCAGAATGCAAAGTGGTACACCTCAAAGTTGCACTTTTTCAATACTCCCAACAAATGACTTGATCTGCCTCCTGTGTGTGTACAAGCACAGCATTTTAGATTTGTGGAAGCTGTGATTGTATAAGCAATAATCTACAGAGTATAAATAAGGTGCTCTATTTTTTTCAGTGCTGATTCTCACAGAAAGTATTTGCTAAATTGTTTCCAGCTTTCTATAGCTTATGAGTTTTTTTTTAAATACTCCACTGATGTGGAAATAACATTACAACATCAGTACCAAGTTTAAGCACCAGACCACTAAAAATGACAAACTTTGACCTAAACATGTGACTTCTACAAAGCTTCTTCATTGAGGGCTTTTGGTTTTGGGGGTTTGTTTGTTTGTTTGGGGGGTTGGGGTTTTTGTTTGTTAGTTTTAAGTCTGTAGTTCTACATTCTGACTGTTCATATCCAGTATAGCAAAGTATTTCAAATTTGTTTACAATGCTAAATGAAAAGTTATTTTAATATTGTTTTCTTCACAGGTACCTCAGTCAGAGCAGGCTTGATAATGATATCTTCTGTCTTGTGTAAGTAAAAAAAATGTGTTAGTGAATTCCCTTCTACTGCCAGTGTAGGAGTTTTCTTTGCTGTGCTGTTTGCAAGGTGGACATCATATAACTCTGCTCCTATTGAAATTATTTTAGAAGTTCTTTAGATTAGTTCTGCAGCTTCATGTCTGCCTTTCTACAACAATAAAAAAAAGTTGGTAGATTGGAAAAGTGTGTACTGTATACTATTTTTTCAGTCTTTCTAAATTAAATTAAATCCACTCAACATAGCAAAAGAGCCCTCAGGCATAATTCTACATACTACTTATTTGCAGTATTAAATATTCAGTATATTTCCTTTTAAAAGCATATTTTTTACAATTGTAATAAACTTCCATGTTAAATCATATTTGGGTTTGCATTTAACCTTGTTTTTTTCCAGATTGTCAGAACTAAGCTTTTCATACTCGTCAGTCTTTCTGATACATAAAAAACTGAGTCAATATGGAAGGAAAATTTTAAGTAGCATTTTCTTTCTATACTGTGGTTACATGCAAGTGTTCTTTTTGCATAATGTAGAAGAGTGAATAAATGGGTACATTGGTCCAAGCAGTTGCCTTAGTCAAACATACTTATGAACATTTATGATTCTAAGCCATTGGCTGTCTGTTTGGGTCAGTCTGATCTATACGTTTCATATATTCTGGTGACTGACATTCACTCCAGTATTAATATTGGAATCAAACATAGACACTTAGAAGTATAAAAAACCCTCAATCATAACATTAAGACACTACAGTGGTAAGATAATATTGATTCCTACATTTGAGTCGTATTTGACCTTTATTTATGTGCACAGTGGCTAATTTCAGTGAGGATATTATGCATCAATTTGAAAATTTGCCCTCTGATTTCCTCTAGTTATCTCTCAGGTATCATACTAGTGGGATTTTTAGGAGCAGTCAGTAGAATGCTAATTATCATCCTTTAAACAAAAGGCCTCTGAACAAGGATATGACTTGGTTATAATTCCACCTACACTTACTGCAGGACTCGTGTACACTGTCCAGTAGCAACTCTACTATCTTTTGCAAGGATACGAGTAATGAATTTTGAAGGCTTAATGTATATCACAGTAGTTTAATAGAACAGCATAAAGTACCTGGTGAACTCCCAAATTACTCATTGCCAAGTTTCATTTTCCAACTTCAAACTACGTGAATGGAAGAAGTCTTCAATAAAGCTTTTTTAATCACTAGTGTGGCTACATTTTTCCCCCTCTTAGAATTTATTAAGCAATCCTGCCACTGGTCCACTGAATCAGAAGTTAAATTTTCTCGTTAACTAATTATTCATTAGTTTGATTGTGGTTTTAAAGCTTTAATGATACCGAGTTCCAGCTGCCAGGGTACTGCAGTGGCCGGGGCACTGCAGGACAGCAAAACAAGGGCCTTGTCAGCCAGGGCCTATCCCACTGCTCCCAGCAATGGAGCAGGGCAGACCCAGACATAATGGCTGGGTCCAACCAAGAGCTGAGATTGCCAGACAAGTTCATGCTGACAAGGCAGGGCTAAGGTCAAGCTCAAGCAATGAGTGAAGGCCCCACGCTGAGCTTAAATAGAGTTCCTGGGCCATGGGTTAGGGTGGAGGTCCCAGCTGAGGAAGGTCAGGGCCATTAAGTCCTACTCATGCATTGAGGGCCCTGACATGTTGAACTGCACCTATATGGCAAAGTACAGGTAAAGTATAGTAACTATAAAGTTCCTAGTTTCAGATGAGCTGAAATTTAGCTAGATACAGGAGGTGGGTTCTTCTGAGCCCCTGGTCAGCCGTATCTTCCTTTTGAGAAAGATTGTATTTGCTACTCAGGTCTCTCACCTGTTTATCTTGGTGCATTTAACCTGAGCATTACTCCATCAGGACAGAGGAGTACTTGATCTTTCTCATTTGCTGTTGCTATTACTTACAAAGCTGGAGATTTATCAGGCAACAGTGGCTATTGAAGACCATAAGGTGTTGAAGATAGCTGGAGAGCAACACTGGAGGCCTGTAACGAGCAAGGGTGGTGTGATGCATTGCAGCAGTCTGGAATCTGTAAAGGATAGGTATGATGCACAGAGAATGGAGGAGTTCCAGGATGCAGTAACTGAATAGATGCTTCTGATCAAACATCAGCCTGAGCAGGAAATTGAAGTAGACTAAGGGCAGGGGAATCGCCTGTAGATCTTAACAAGACATGAGAAAGCAGTGCTGCTTACTAAAACACTGGCACACAGATGCAACCCTGCATGATGTTTTAATAGCTTAGGTATTAATAACTCACAATGACAATCACCTCACAGTCTTCTGGCTGCTGAGTACAGAATTGATATATTTTCATATATAACTATTGATTGGCTTGTAAAATACACTTTGAATGCTGTTGAGTAGTACACTTTTCTTTTTTTTCCCAGAAAACAAAAGGCACTGGCACACCATCCTCAAAAGATTGTTGACTCTTGGCCTTCTATCCATCTGCAGCAAGGAATGGAAAATAGTAAGTGTCATCCTACTAGAAAATTAGTATGGAGACTTGAATCTTTCTTAGTATTGATTTACTTTGAAATTATGATCAATTTGTTTTCATAATGTAAAATTGTGAAGATAAACAGAGACATTAACACCTTTGTAAATATATAAAGCTGAGCTCTCGTGGTTCATAACCAGTTTAACTTCCTGACCACAAAGGAAGTTGTAGAGAGGATACATTTGTACATTGTTTTTATTTGGTGAATGTCTTTTTGTTAAATTTTCCTTTTACAGTAAAAAAACATTTGGAAGTGGAATCTTCTTTATGAGTATAATTTTATTAGAGTAGCAAGCATTGAACAATATCAATGCTGTATAAAATAAAGATAAACCTCTCTCCGAGGATCTTATGTCAGAATTTTAGTCTGCGGTGTTGGCTCTTACGCTATCCAGTTCAATTCATCCGTCTCCTGCCATGATCTTGATGTGCTCTGAAATTGCACCAAAGTATAGCTGGTCGCAAATTTCACACTTACCACTTCAGACAAGTGAAAGGTCAAGGGCTTACAACAGTTGAGCAGCTCCTTACCAGTACCACAAAGCACAGACAGGCATGGAAGTGACTGCAGGTCAGATCAGCTGTAATTTATACTAACTATGTAAGTCCATACACATCCATCCCACTACCCCCAGACAGCAGAATATGTATGTTTGAACATTGCTCACTTGTCTCACTTCCCATCTGCTCTGTGCAACACTAGAATCAAATATACATGCACACATCCATTTAGTGCCATCCTTTTGTTTTCAGAATAAACACACATTAAGTAATCCTTTCAATGAAAAGCCTTTCCGTATTTGGAAGGGCCGGTTTAACTCCTAAGACAGAATTAAGACTTTAAAGTCTTAATTAAGACTTAAGCCAACTAACCAAAGAAAAAATGTGAGATAGAACTAGAAGTGGTCTAATGTCTTCTTGAGAACACTGCTAGAGGAAAAACATATAATGACATGTTCAGTACATTCTAAAATCTGAAAAATAGGTATCGCTTCTAGTCTACGATGAGAAATGATACTCAGTGTTGGTTTGAATATTATAATTTGGGATAAAGAAAACCTAAAAAGTGCTAATTGAATTCCCTTGAATTGTATTACCAAGTCCCATTAGAGCTGGCAACACTGGATTTACATATTTTCATTTACAAGAATCTAACAGTATAGGACTACTATTGATTGCTTTAATGTTCATGAGTCACAGGACTGAGTTATATATGTCTCCCAGATAGGGGAAAAAAAGAAAACTTAACATTGATGACTTAGCTTTCATTCCTGAATAAAACAAAAACAGTCACTGAACCTAAAAAAAAATATATATATATGTATAACTTCTGATGTGTAGCTACTTTACAATTTGTTTTTGTTCTACAAAGGCCGCAGTTACAGATTCACAACCAGTCTTGGCCAAGAAGAAATTAAGACCCCTTTGTCCTGAAAAAAAATCCCATTAATCTCTTTTGTTTTAATTTTTAGAACTGAGGTTGTTAATGTTCTAATTTTGAAGTCACTTATTTTCTGAATTAATTGTCATGTTTTAAAAGGAATTTAAATATATGATGATTACAGAATAATAAAAAACTAAAAATCCCTTTTTGGGTATACCCGCATTTTGGTTTGTTTTCTAAACTTCACCCAAGTCACACAACTGGTTTTCTTCACGTTATTTACGCAATAGTGCAGTTCAGCACATCAGTTTATTCCTGATTAACAGAATCTATTTTGTGGCTATCCTGTTTCCACTATTAGTGGCCTACTAGAATTGTATTATACACTATTATTTTAGCAAAGATTATTCTTTTTGTGCAACCAGTTCTGTAGTTATTATTATCAGCTGCTATGAACTATATGAAAATTTCTTTGAAATAATTTTTAATTGTATGATATACCAAGAAGCTAATTTTTACATAAGCCATGCAAAAAGCACTTCAATTATGTGTTAAATCAGGATGAATTAGTCCCCCGTATCCAAACTAGCTCTGAGTGCAGATAGCAATGACACCTTAAACTCTCAATGCCAAGGTCTGGTAAAAAAGGGTTTTGAAGTCAGTTGGAATTATTGGCTTAGTATGTACCACATCCAGTCTGTCCATTGCATAATACTTCAGGATTACGTTCAAGCAGAATATATATATTATCTCTTGGACAAGAAAATAACTTTGAGATTTTTTCAAGCATGATATTGGCATAGGCTATACCATAGTATCTTTGGACTATTGCAATACAAATCAGTAAGAATGAATCTTGGCCTTTTATGTCATCAGACATATCTGATGGAATATGGAAGATCAGTTACAATGTATTGCATGTATAACTGGAATAGTTGCTGGAAACAGATAACAACAGAAGAAAAGCAGAAGCCATCGCCAATAGTAAATCACAATCAGCTACCCATCTGACACTGATCTTGGGAGCTCAAGGAGAACTGGATCTTTTGAGTGTAACTTCCCAACTTTCAGATCAAAGTGGTGGCATAAGTGCGTGTTATAAAATATCTCCTAAGAGAAAAGGGCAAGGATTTGCCTCAGGTTGTTTCTCCATTCACTGTAATCTTAACTAAAAATCAAATTGTGAAATAATAAATCTGACAGAAATTAAAAGTTTATTCTTTACCTCCCAGTGCGTGCAGTAACTTAAAGCCAAACGCCAACAAACAAATTGGCAGCTGGCATTTTAGCCTGTGAGGTGTCAGCCATCTGGTCCCACAAAATAAAACATTTATTTGATTTGTCTTAAGTATCTAAATTAAGAGATTACTAAGATGCAAAGGCATTCAGATTTTGCTTTCAGAATGTTGGAATACCTTTTCCTTGGATTTTCATCACGAGTGAACATACTCATTACTATGTATTTGTCTCTGCTAAGTCTGATGAGGAAGTTCAGAATAGAAGTTGTCTTCAGAAATTCCCATATGGTTTTGAATAACAGCTGCTGTAGCACAAGCCAAGTGGCACACTCAGCTTTATATAACACTACTTATATTGTGCTTTCTGTTACAGGGGTCCTTTCACTCATTCCCATCTCTACTACAAGTACACTGGTCCCATCACTTAGAATATCCAAAGGATTTTTTTTTCATGAAACTGTATTGCTAATTGTACTAATGTACATTACTAATGTAATGTACTAAGTACTAATGACGTCTCACAATATTAAAAGCTTATTTGAAAAGTTTACTGCTGCTCATTTTGGCTTCAGCAGCAAAATAATTTGAAGATACTACTGCTGTATCTATCCTTCATATGACACTGAAATGCTTGAATAACAACCTAATATTGACAATATATTGACATCTACCAAGAGCATTTAATATTGCTCTGTCCTGAACACACCATTTGCCTGGGAAAGTTTGACCACTAGATGATAGGTGATAAAACTAAAACAAATCACCCAAAGCGAGACTTAATATACCAGCAAGTTCTTCTTTGGTAAGATTTGGCAGTGCTCTGTTTCTGTTCATCTTGCTCAGGGTTTGGGGTATGCACAGGAGGACATCAGTGGTACCCCTGCTTTCTAACACCAGAGGCTATACCACAAAGCAAGGTCTTATTACAGTGCCTTTTCACTGAGATTCTGTTGAAATTAAAGGCTTAGCTGCCCAGGTTGATGCAAGTTATGCCCACGGGCCCTGAAAAGTATTCTGGGACACCACTGTTCTCTAGTGCTCTTATGCTTATTTGCATGAAGTTGTCCAGTCTTAGCCAGGAATTTTTCTGCTGATGTGGATTGTCAATCAATAAAAACTTCCTATGAATTTCTTAAAAGGAGAAGAATATAGTAGTTTAAGCTCACTTACTAGTGAGCAACAGAAGCGTGTATATTTCAAAATGTCAATGGGAAAAAAAAAATCCAAGAGTAAATCCCAACTCCAGCATCTTTACAAATAAATTCCATGTAATTTACAATTACAGATGTCCAAAGCACTTAACTTAATGGTCATCCAAAGACATACTGCAGGGCAGAGTTAAGGTTGGTTGTTTGGGTTTTTCCCTTATGCTAAACCCGGAATCCTTTCAGACAAGCTGCAGAAATGGAAGGGATATGCACCATATTTGGTTTTTAGTGTTCGGAGGTTGTAACATGTCCTCAGCTCCCCATTGTGCTCACTGGGGAGACAGGATGCAGAGCAAATCAAACTACTTTCAGTCCTGTTGCCAGCACAGGAGTGCCACGAAACTGAGGAATTCCTTTTCCAGCTTAAGTGAACTAACAAGGTGTCCCTTTCCAAGGGGGGCAAACCATCAAGCCTGCCAATACCAAATTAAAGTTCTTCAGTTAGGGGACTATCACTTATCACAGCAACATGGCAGAATATAACAAGGCACTGCAGAGAGGGTATGAGGCAAGAAAACCAGTACTTAGAGGGTTTCAAGGGTAGCAGAGAGATCAGTACATATTAAGGTTTGTCAGCAGTCTAGAACAGTAAGGAAAAACTTGAAAGGGAAACAGGTGTTTTTTTAAACTTTCTCTTTTGCAGTAAAATAAAAAGTGCTGCCTCTGCTGTATTCACAATAAAGTTTTAACTGCATGGTTATCTCTCAGTACCATGCATTAACCATTTTCAGTTTTCATCAGGGAGGGTCCCTAAGGGGCATGGAACCAAGGGGAATAACCTGGCCAGCAGGAGAGGATTCTCATCAGCAGCGGCCACTCCACAGTAACTGAGCAGGGTGGGCCCAGAGGTAGCAGCCAGGTCCAACCAGGACCAGGCAAGGTCATGGTCGTGAAGCAGGTCTAAGCTCAAGCCAGGAAGTCAGTCTGCAGGTCAGAGTCAGGACCAGCAATTGCCAGGCTGACCCCAGGTCAAGCTGGGAAGTCAGCCCACAGAGGCCAGGATCACCTGGACACATTAGCAGTCAGGGGCATAGCTGCAGCTGAGCTGAAAACCAGTGCTTCTCCAGAGTAGTTTAGGAAAGAGACAAAGGTACAGGGCTGAGCTTAAGTAGAGCTCCTGGACCAGTGGGTGTGGGTGGAGGCCCCAGCTGGGGCAGGTCAGGGCCATTAAGGCCTATTAGTACACTCAGGCACCCTGACCAAGTGCTGTGGGCTACCTAAAATTTCACTACCTGCTGTGTTTATCACATTTGCCAAATATTGTTGACCCTTATGCTAGAGTAGGAATATTTTAGCTGGTTTTGCTACGTTTGTGCTGTAGCTTGAGCGCTTCTTAGCTAGATTCGGTTGGATGATACTGAAAAGAAGCTAATTTCTTTCACACAGGAAGGCTTTTCCTCAAACACCAGCCCCCCCTCTACCCCCATGTCTGCATCTAAAAAACTCTTTTTTGTGCGTTTATAAAGAACACCTAGGCATATAATGGTCTATTCCTCTGTTTGAATGATCAATAAAATGGTACAGACCGGAAGGGTAGGATGAGAAATAGACATGACCAGACATAAGCAGTTGTGAGTCTTAGACACTAAAGGCAGGATTTAACTGTCTAAACGCAAGTACTTTCCATTTGAGGTGCCCTAGAGTATCCAAGATATCCACACATATGATCTTTGCCAACAGGCTTTAAACCAGGTACGTCAGGGCATGGTGATGACAGCTTGCAGATAAGTGAGGGAACAGAAGTCAGGGCAGTAAATACATGGGACAGGGTGACAGGAGCAAGAGAGCCCTCAGGAAGGATAAGACAGGTTAAAAGAAGGTTTGCCTCCAGTGTTTGTGCACAAATGCACACAGTCTGGGAAGCAAACAGGAGGAGCTAGAGCTCTGTGTGTGGGCGCAGAACTAGGACATCATGAGAATAACTGAGATGTGGCAGGAGCTCTGCATTGTAAAGACTGTACAGGCTCTTTAGAAATGACAGGCAGAGAAGACAAGGAAGGGGGGTGCTATCTATGTGAGGGGGCAGCCTGGATGTATGGAGCTGTTTTGTGGAACAGAAGATCAGGTGACTAAGGGCTTGTGGGTCATGATCAGAGGAGAGCCTGGTAAGAGCAGCATTGTAGTGGGAATCTATTACAAATCACATGGTCAATATTAGGAAATGGATGAAGTCTTCTTGAAGCAACTCAAGGAAGTCACCTGTTCACCAACCCTGGTTCTTATGCATTGCCACCTTAGCATTGGAAGATTCTGCTGAAAAGGACCTGGGGATCCTGGTGGGCAGTAGACTAAGCATAGGATCAACAGGAATGTAGCCAGTAGATCAAAGAGTGATTATTCCCCTCTGTTTGCCACCTGTGAGACTGCATCTGGGATACTGCCTTCAATTTTGCGGTCCCCAGTACAAGGAAGATGCTGGTAAACTTGAGCAAGTCTAGCAGAGAGCTACCAAGAGGGTCAGGAGGCTAGAGCACATGCCCTGTCAGGAGAACCTGAAGGAACTGTGCTTCTTTAGAGAGCAAGATTGTTTAGGGAAGGTGTGGGGCACCTAGTAGTGGCTTTCTGATACCCAAGAGGAGGTTTCTAGGAAGACAGAGCCAATTTCTTTACTAAGGAGCACAGTGGGAGAACAAGAGCCATAAAATGAAACAGGGAAGGTTATAGCTGGGAATAAGGAAAAGGATGTTCCACTGTGAGGATAACTAAACATTGGAGCAGGGGCCCAAAGAAATTAGGGAGTCTGCACCCTTGGAGGTTTTCAAGACTCAATTGGACAAAGCACAGAGCAACCTCATCTGTTGACAGATGTATTGACCTTCCTTTGAACAGGGTGTTGGACTGGAGACCTTTTGAGGTTCCTTCCAGCTGGAAGGATAATGCAATTCTATTGTATGTGGGATATACATGGTGCAGAAATCACAGGAGGCTCTAGCTCTTCTGGAATGATGGATATAGGCTACATGGAAAACCCAAGGGCATGTCAGATGGCTTCAAGGGCTTGTGTTTAGGCAAAGGAAATCCTGCTTGACTTTGCAAAGCGGCCAAGTGACACACTGATCTTCACATCACAAGTGAAGTATACTGCGACATATATGCAGAGGAGTACATACCTGCCTCTTCTTTTTCCATCTCTTTTTAGCTGTTTTATCATTTTAGAATTCATTTCGGGGGAATTTATCATTACACTCTTTGAACAGATGGAAAGACTTTTCTGGCCATTCCTAACAAGCAAAATTCTCTTCAAAATGCCATTCAAACTAGGGACCATGTTTCAAGGTTGGATCAGCACATTCTTGATGCATTTCAAGTGTGTACTATAGTAGACACCACTGGAGCTAAAAATAGGGACAGGAGTGAAATAGACTTTAAAATGTTCAAATAAGTAATAATCCAATGAAAACTGATCTGACTTGTGATATTATTGTGGGCAGCTCACAACAAAGTTTTTATTCTTCTTTAATTAAAATGCTGATGGGCTTGTGTTGTATGTTGCTATATTAAGGATGTGTCTGATAGCAGCTTCCCTTCCGCAGGTCTTGTCAAGGTTGAGATTTCATGTTCACATACCAGTGTATACCAGTGAGATGGGTTATTACTTCCAACTGATTTTTGTTATTTATGGAGATATAAAGGAAATAAAATGCAGAGCAGGGATTTTCTAACTTCAACAACTTAGTGCAGCTCAGAGCAGATTCAAGTTTTGTTTTCACTATCTATATATTATGCTGTAGGGTTGCTTATTAAATTCAAGCGGAGCAGAAGAAAAGGAAGAATTTGCATATCCATTTCCATTCAAGTTATGGACTTTTAAATCCGTGTTGCTTGTGTCTATAGACTAATGAGTGCACCATTATGGAAGAGGCTTAGTATGTCACTGCACTTGGCATGTCCAGGTTTTTGCTCGGCATATAATATTTTGAGAGCCATTTTTTTCAAGCATAGCGTAATAGGCTTTAACTTTGCTAAGCTTTTCTGCCAGGCCTCCAGTGCCCTGCTGTTCTATTATATTGAACTTGTAAGCAGGACGCTCTGCCAGGCTCACCCAGATTACTGCTGCAATAAGGGCCCTGCTGAGTGACTAGTGTCATGATAAGTGCTAGGGAGGGAGTTCACCATCTTGGCATACTGTTCTCATCTTATTAAATTCAGCTTTGTGGAAGCAGGGAGTCTGCCTCTCGGCCTCACTGGCTCTGGCTCAGTCCAACTGCTACTGTCAGACAATATGAAAATAGGAACCACCACAGCTAATGGCAGGTGCTGCACCACCACAGCTGAGGAAAAAAGAAAGCTTTTTCTTTTTTTCGCATTTTCTTTTTACTTTTTCTTTTTTTTTTTTAATAGGCACTTGACTGGATTGATTTGAAAACATTTAGCTTTTTAATATTATTATAGCCCTCATACCCACAGATACTTGCTAAGCCATTGTTCTTTTTGGACATGTTTGTTCTGTCCACTTCATACAGCCACCTTTGTTCTTGTTTACTTATGTGCAGGAAATACAACATAGCAAAGAAGCCCTTGGAACAGGCCTGATACCATTCAGATTTGGTAAAGGATGGTATTGTAAAGATCCAGTCCTGACATCCATATTCAGGCAAAACTCCCTACTGGGAGTTGCCTGAGGAAAATTTCCCAAATACCAGTCTTGCATTTCTACTGGGAGTGAAGCTTATTAGCTGTTCAAGCCCCCCCCTGAACTCAGTGACACCTGCTTACCTAATTCTCATATTTCTTTTAAAAATCTAACCTTTAGTTTTGAGTGCAGGATTTAGAATCTTCCCTGAGCCCTAAAATGACCAGCTGTGATCTGAGTGTAAGCTATGCTGGTGAATGCAGCAGGAAAAGTGCAACATTCATAGAGAGGAGAGAGAGAACAGGGGGATATGTGTTTGCGAGCCATCCCTATGGAGAGGAAGAAAATAAAAATCACTCATTTGGTCGTATGAATTTCCACAGTAGTAAAGCACGGTTTAATTCTAAATATCAGTTTCCAAAAGAGTATTTGCCCTTTATTTTTGAGCCTAAGGCTCTTTTGAGCTAAGAATGAAAAAGCCCTTCCCAAGGGCTTGTGGAAGGATAGATAAATTACTTCTGCACTTGTGGGTGTCTGAGCATGTATAGAGTCTTCCTTGACATCAGCAAATACATTATTTCTCAATTCTCAAGAATAAATGTTCAAACAACCCCATTATTGTCACTTCAGCTTTTTTTAAATTGGACACGATCAACACATGCAGTGTAACCTTTCTGAGAGAACTATTGATGTGATCCAGCTACAGAAGTCTTTGTATAGCAAAACCAAGTTGGGATCAATAGAAAATCCAGATTTTCAAATGCATTTATGGCAGGAGTTGCTAAGTCTGGCAGGTTGCAGTTCAGCAGCACACTTGTTGGCCACGTCAGTCTTCATAAGAGTGACAGGTTTGATTAGACTCTTTGAGAGAGGCTGATTCAAAAATTCAGATGAAATAAGATCTTTCTGCCAATTTGCAATATCACATTCACAATCCATTCCAGACTTGTCAAAGGTAAGGAACAAAGGTCTTAACATTTTAATTCCCCCTGAGAAAATGAATAAGGAAATTATGTCTCCAAATATTGTCTTTTTTTTTTTCTTGAAAAACAAGAGTGGAGAACTATTAGTGAAGCTGACTACTATGAATATTGTGTGTCAGACCTTTCAAATCCCAGGCAGTTGGCATGCAAGGGAATTCTTGTGAAAATTAAAGGGCAAATGAAAGGATAAACCCAACCTCTCTGGTCAAGTTGATTTGTTAGAGAAGTCCAATTTGTTTATATGTGTTCTTCATTTCTATATTGCATTCATAAAGTTGCTATTTGTAAAGGTTTTAAAATGTTCCTTCTAAGTCACACTTCTTATTCTTTTTCCCTTTTTTTTTAAATTCCTGAAGTCTTTCTTGTTATGTTGATTCACTGCGATGGTATTGGCGGGGGGTGCTGGGGTTTTTTTGCTCTGCTCACTGTGTGGTTCACTCAGAGCAAATTGCAAGGAAAAACATGATTAATTTAGAGGAGATTTTAACGTTAACTTTTCTCTTTTTATCCACCTCTTTCACTGTAGACTTAAAAAGTTTACTTGAAATTCAGAACACTGCATCTAATGAGTGGATTACAGTGAAATGGTTGCTGGAAACTGTCCAGGAGAAGTGTAACCAAGAGGTAAGTAAAGAAAGCTAACAATCTCAGGTGAAGTTTTTGCATTATATGAAATTGGTTTCATTTTGTTTTACTTTGAGAAAATACAAAGATCTCAGGCTTGGAATCAATAAATGTGGGGTGATTGTGGTATGATTCAGAAAGTATTTTATGAGGAATGCATGAAATTTACTCTAACTTACAAATTACACTGAACTCCTGGGGAGTTGCTCCTCTGTCCGATTCTGAGAAATTAAATGGCCTTGGGATGTGACCTCTCTTTGTGAGGGGGAACATCAACTCAGCATTCAGTTGTTTCAGATTTTTCTTCATTTCAATATCGAAGAGGAATGCCCCTGAGATATTCTAACTCAGCAGCAAAATTGTAACAGGATAGCAGAGCTGGAACCACTCTTTTCTGTGGTAAATTTGGATCCTGAAACTTGCTTCTGTCTTGAGTGATTTTGCAGCTGAAGAGTCTAGTGCTTTTAAATTGCAACAATGAGGTGGGCAAGACATTCTGAATGAAGGTGGGCCTATAAAAAAGTATTCACGCTTGTCTTCCAGTCATCACATAAAAACAACATAGATTGCATTACCAAAGACAAGTGCACCTTACCATCACACTTCAGGCACCCTTTCCTGGTTAGCTGACAACCTCTTTTTGCAAAAGACATCTACAACAGATAGATAGGTAGATATACACTAGCTATATAAGCCCAGGTATGGCTGTAATATGGTGGGAAAAGTAATCAACATAAAAAACTGAAACAATGGACCAATCTGTAGTCATTTTAATGAAGTCAAGTTATTTGTATTTTGGTTTATATATATGTATATTTCTTTCTATCTATATGAAAATAGCATTTTTTGATATGGCAGTTTGGAGATAAATATACCCTTGCAGTGTTTGTGGCAGAAACACTGAATCATTATGCTAGCGCACGACAGTGAAATAGAAAAACAAACGAATCTATTTTCACTGTCCAAGTTGAATGAAATGTGAAAAATAAACAAACAGCACAGATGGTGAAACAGTTTAAGTTTTTAATACTCTTCCAATGTTAATCATTTCGGATATTTATAACAGCATGATAGCAACATACATTAAAATATGTTATTTTATTCTAAAAAAAAATTAAGCAGATGAGCAATTCACAATTTTCAGCAAAGTCATATTTTAAAAAATATTTTTGGAACATAATCAGTTTAAATTTTCCTGCATGAATATTAAACAATCTGTTCAAATGCTAAATGTTTGGCAGGATCTTATTTCTGTCTACTGTGGATAACTTTGCTACGTCCAGAAATGTAAGTGTAGACAAGCAGAACTAGAATTCTCAGTAACTCTCTTCATTGTTTTGCAGTATTCTCACAAACAGAACACAAATTTTGGAGAGGATCCCAAATGGCAGGTGCTGACACTAAGTAGAGACAGGAACAGCCTTCTTGTTAACATATTATCTACTGCTCACCTACCACTGCTCTGTTACAAAACTCATTGACAATGAAAGCTAAATGAACTAACTGGAAACTAATTCAGTACTGTTACAAATATTTCAGACAGCTGCATAAACCTTTCAGCAGCTTAAATGAAAACCAAGCAAAGAACCTCTGAAATCTCCTCTATGCCTAGCCGTGCTGGATAATATCCAAGCAACTATATTTTCTTTCCAGAGCAAATTTAAAGCATTCTTTGCAAAAGGTGGTGTCCTGGAGAGATGAACTGGGAAAACAGAAAGACAGATGGAGGAAATCAAATGAATCAGGTACTGCTGCTTGCACAAGGAAGTGAATGAGGAAGACGAGTAGTTTATATGACCTTAGTAGGTGCATATTGCAGTGTAACAGACCTATTAATAAATTATATGATGTTAGAGTAATCTATACATTAACAGTTGATGTAAACAGTCTCATCCCAAGTCACAAGAGACTCCAGCTCCTTAACAACCATCTCTAATTTCTTTCTTTCATCTCCCTGAGGGATACTATGACTCCTAATTTGTTAAAGGGAGAGAAGATTAGAAGAAATATGTTCGTTTGTACACTGTTGCAAGTAGTGAATGTGATGATACTTATAATATTTATTCAAATTAATTTTGCTTTTGATACCATTTTGATAAATGGCAAATACTGAGAAGCTAACATTTAGGTCCCCTAATTAAGAGAAAAATACATCTCTCACAGGCCTTGTTCTTGTGTTCAGTAGTTTCTTTCAAATTTGGAGACACAGGCACACTTGCAGGTCTGTTACTGTCCTGTTGCCCTCCCACTCTAAAGATGACCACCCTGCTTGGCGGATATTGACAGGTTTATCGGGAATATCATGGGGCCAGTCCTGTGGAGGTGAAGTTTTCTTGTCAGAAGCAATGCAACGGTTGACTGTGTCTCCAATACATGAACATAGTATTTATTGAGAGACTAGCCAATCTAAGCTGTTCAAAGCGTTTGGGGGCAAGGAGGGGGAATTATTGGGCATTTCTCACAAAAATGTTAAATTTGAATTTTTTACCTCCAAAAAATTAAATGCAGAAAAAAATTTTGCATTGAGATTTGTGTTTTATTATTTCCTCATTCATATTCCTCTTTTCTTCCTTTCTTTCCCACTGGACACAAAGAGAAGGAAGAGAAAAAAGAAAGGAAAATGGAAACCAGAAGCTCTTTGAACTGAATTCATACCAATGACAGATGCAATAGGAAAGAAATGAGGAAGGAAAAAAGCTCTGTCAGCTTACTACAACTACATAAACCTCCTTTTCATTGTTCTTCCTTTTCTTCCATCAAAGCACAGATTGTGCTTCTTGTTCTCTTAGACTGAAGAGCCGAAGAGCTCTTTTGCATAAGATCAGAGACCTGTATGTGGGCAGTGACTATGGAGGATAACTTTTTATTTAGAGATCCCCATAAAGGATCATTCTGTTGAAGTTACTGACTGTGCTGTCAGTTGATGGAGCTTTCTTTTCTATTTTCTCCTTTAACTTGAGGATTGAACTTCCACATTACCTAGCTGGATAGTGATGTTCAACTCATCCTAATAGTGTAGCATTCTGCTATTATGGAGGTGCTACGCCTCCTTAATATGCCTTACCGGTCTTTTGAGGAAGCTAACATCCTTGTTTTCCATACTCCTTTCAGAAACTGTAACCCTGTGTTAGATGCTGTCAGCCTTGTGAGTTTTGCTAAGTAAATATGAAGCTGTAGTCTTAGCTTGCTTCTAGGCAAATGATACAGGGAGGAGAGGATGCTCAGCATGTACCCCCTTAATGGGTAGGTACATATTGCACTGCCAGAATTTTCCAAAATGGTTAGTGGCTGAAGGTGTTTTGGCTGGTGGGTGCCCCAGTTGAGATACCTTATAATGAGCCTGATTTTTGGAAAATAGCCTGTGAAACCAGGCCTTTAGCAACAAGCACTAGTCACTCTCAGATGCTTGGCAATATGCTGCCTTGTTTTCCTCTTTGTTTTTTGCAGCCCTCACTGTGGACCATCTCTGGTGACTATCACAAAGCCTGTCTATATTAAAATATAATTTAGCTGGTACCTGTGATAGTTTCACATCCTTTACATATCAGCCACAAGAGGGGGATGTGGAATACTCACTGAATGGTAGGTTTTAGTCCACTGTTTCTGACAGTTGTCAGTGTTATTGAAAGCTTCTGCGTATTTTACCATCCTGCCACTTTTACCACTAGGCTTATTTTCCTGGAAATCACAGCTTGCAACGGTCTATTTTTAATTAGGGGCAACCTTTAGAGGGGGTTCAGATGGAGATATTCTGTCACCTAAATTTGTCCCCCTTTTACTTTTTAATAGAACAGTTATAGTTGTTTGACACTTTCAGAGAACTATGCAGCTATCTCACCACAGAAAAGGGGATTAGTGGTACAACACGATTTTTTTCCCCAATAAATAAATTCTAATTGATACACAGATTCTAATCACAGGAAACCTGTTTTACAGCAACTGTGCTGTGATGGGCTATTTTAGGGGCAGAGTGGTGCATACTGTAGAAAATTTTTACATGAGGGCAAAAGGAATAGACAATTGCTTTTGGGGACTGTGTAGATTAGTACATCATTGCATACTAACAAAGTGCTAATTGCTCCTTTTGACCACGGGCCCAGTTTACAGAGCTTTAGCACAAATGTGCCCTGTGCACTAAATTACAAAACTAACACTGCATTATTTCTCGGTACAGCTTGCAAATTCTTGTAGGGCAGTATGCATTAGCCTTAATTGGATGCAAAGAAAAAGGATGGCGTAGAGATACTCACTTGCAATTTAGAAAGAACAGCCCTGGTGCTAATTACCCAGGTTGCAAATGTTGCATTTGCTTTGTGACTATAGTAGTAAAAGCAAACAGTATACATATATTTATATAATTTTAGGATTATGTTTTAATATTGTATACAATAACTACACAAGCAATAATTTGTCCCTACTTGGTATGTTAGCTAAAAAACAGGTGTGAACTACTTTGAACAGCTTGTTGGTACCGATTTTAGAGAAATTTTAAAATAGCAGCTGTTGAGAAGATTTGCCAATTTGTTAATGACCATGTAGAGTAATCTCTCATCTTTATCTTCGTTAGAATTATACTCAGAAAGGTAAACGTTTTAATTTGGAAAAACAGCATCTCATGTTTCTGCTCCTTTTCTAAAAGTCCAGCCCTCAAAGCGGACAGAAAGAAGCATCATGACTGGATACACAAAGGGTCAATAAGGGACTTTACTTGTTTGGAAAGGCATAAATCTACAGGTGTCATTCCCATTCTGCTGCACATCACTTAAACCTTTCCTGCACCGGACTTTGATTTTGTTGTTCTGCTAACAGGGAAATTTGAAGATCGGGCTTCTTTCGCATATTTGTTTGGTCCCTTTTTTCTTTTCATACAAGAGTTAGAATCCTAGAAACCATAGGTTTAGATTGGAAAGGACCTTGAAGATCATCGAGTTCCAACCCCCCTGCCAGAGTTCTTACAGGTCTGACTTTCTTTAGATAGGCGGCCTGGCACTAACTGAATTTAGTATCTACTATGATTTAATTCTAGTTCTTCATTTGCGATTACACTACTAGAGGCCCAATCTGAGACTTCAGGCATGAATTGTAGTATTTGAGGGTAGGGCATATATTACAGTATTTTAGAAAGGAAAAGGTGTTTAGAAAGGGAAAAAAAAGATGCTGTAGGGAATAATCCAGTGTTGTGAAAAGGATAGGCTAAAATATTTTGTGGGTTTTCCTTTCATGCATTGTTAAAACAATATGAATACTGAATAACACAAATTCCACTCTCTAGCCTGTCTTTTATAATAAATGAGTTGATAAAAAAAAGTATAAAATGCAACTGAAAAGGACAGGTATATGTCACCATAAGGGCACTCTGTGTCACAAAGCAAGTATGCCTTAGAGCCAGCCAAAACAACCACCCACTCAGGGTACTGAAGGGTAGGCATGCTGTTATGACCCAGATTCAAATGTTGAGAGTAGGAGTGAGAAAGTGAAAGTGTTAATAATACTTCAAGCACGGAGCTAATGGGAGGGGAATTTCTGGGATTCCCCTTTCATTCCTATTCTTTCTCAAAAGAAAACTACAGAGTTCCCTCTGGAAAAAAAAAAATCTCTTTGGCTTATCACCAAGTCTTGAATTTTTATACTGAAAGATGTGCAGCAGAACTGTGTATCTGTCCTGGCTGGAACTACATGTATGGATACTGAAGAGGGATAGATGAGTTGAGAGGTATAAAAAAAATCTCAGAGGACTTGAAACTTTGACTAGTGCTGAAACACTTTTTGAGAATGGAAAAAGATGGGTAATTTAAAATACTGACATACTTCTTTGTTTTGCTGCAGCTGACATAAATTTGAAAGACAATAAATCTGTTGCTTCCATCAACACCAAATCCAGCAGCCTGCCCCACCAAATAGCTTGCACAATGGCTTTTGGGAGAGGATGGAGCATATGCCTACCACACTGCTGCAAAAACTCATTTTTCTTACTCCTTCATGTGCCTAACTCAGTTCATTCTTATTAGAATGAGCATTGTTATGTTGCTGAAGTGTTTGATATTTTATATTTTACAGAAATACTAGGAAGCCTTCCAACTCAGGTAGGCTTTGTATAATATTAACACTGAATGTCATTAAACAAGAGTTAACATTAGCAAATTCAACCATTTTACAGCGGTTGCTTTTTTAGTTTTCTATTAAGTTTATTAATTAAGAAATTAAGGCTTGATCAGACCTAGCAGCCCCTATGTTGAACAACACATAGATACAAATTACTTGATGCATTGCAAGTGGGTGACTCATGTAGGTAGATTCTGTATAACAGACATAAGGATTGAAGCATCAAGCTCTCTGAAAACTTCTATACCTCAGGAAGTCCTGTGTTCAATGCATTTTCACATAATAAGCGTAGGGCCATAAAGATAATCATGTGGTAGTTCTCTCTTTAACTTGTTAAAACTAAAGTGGGTTACAGGGCTACCACTATCTCTTTCTGTTAATGTTTTCTTCCTTTGATGTAGGCAGTTTTTCGGTCAGAAAGAATGAGAAATGTCAGTATGTGGTTGCTTGCTTACAATATTTAGATGACTGACTCCACTAAATACAACTTTTTTGCAAAATAGAAATTATTTATTTACACTATCAGTTGTGCTTGTGGAGAGACTCCCCTAAGGTAGAGCGTAA
Organism: Ibidorhyncha struthersii; assembly: GCA_013398815.1. Taxonomy (NCBI): domain Eukaryota; kingdom Metazoa; phylum Chordata; class Aves; order Charadriiformes; family Charadriidae; genus Ibidorhyncha; species Ibidorhyncha struthersii. Next base: position 122,276 of record VZSZ01008930.1, on the reverse strand, counting down.
ATGAATTAAAAGTGGGGCTCAGGGGCACTCATTAGCCTGCCTTCCTCTGAAGCTTTCTGGTGTTTGAAAGAGGGGGTGATGGAAGGTGCAGGAGGAGAAGGAGATTATCTCCTTTTGTGGTGGCTCTTGTCAAGGCTTTTTCTCCCAGTGACTGAGCGCAGATATTGAAAGTCTGTTCCATCTCCCCAATGTCTGGTGTCAACATCAGATGTCATCCTTAGCAGCAGCAGCAGCAGCCGCTGTGACAGTAAAAGGCAAACAAGTGGAAGACATAGCCAAAATGTTGAAGTCCCTGCTTCCCTCCTCAGGGCTAACAAAGCATGCAGAGACCTACATTCTGAACTTGGGATGCAGCTGTTAAAAGCACTTTATGACATACAGCAACCTGTATGTCTGGAAAACTTCGTGATTGCAAGTGATTTAGACAAGTCTGGCTTTTGAAGCAAAGCAAAAACTGGATTCTGAAAGTTTGAAAGTGTAACAACTGAGTAAGAATGGCAGAATTTCACACCTCTTATTTCAGATTTTCAAAAGAGGCAAAATAATGTGCCTGGTGTTTTAACTCAGCTTTGTTTTTAATAATATAAAATATATGACAATATAAAACTGTATGGATGGAATTAAATAAGCCATACAATATACCCCAGAAACCATAACAAATTACATCTGCATAAAACTCTTCATTCTAAGGGGCAGTTTGAAAAGTAAAACTTCACATAAAAACTGTTTATTAGTCTCATCATGTTTCCTGGTACAGTGGAACTGTTAGTAATATATAGCAGTATTGGAAAACACTTTAAAATTACTGTATTCAAGGACTGGAGTGAGTTGCCTTACAGTAGGTTGTCATGCTGTTTCTTTTTCTTCTTTTTTTTTCAACTGCCATCTGTGCTCCAGAATTTAGGTTTTCATTAAAGCAAAAATCAACTGTAAGGATTTCAGTCTCATTCACATTAAAACCCCTTGGAATAACTGAGAACCTGATCATATACTTACACAGAAAAACTGAAATTCCATCCTCTTCTTTTCCAGTTTGTATGCTATCCTCATCAGTTTCAAATCTGGGCAGTTCTAGAGCTATATGGAGTCATCTGGAGGCACAAACAGAAACCAAATACCAAGTATTGTAATGAAGCTCCTTTACCCTTCTGCAACTTGCAGTTGCATCTCTGGGAGGTCAGAAGTATCCCATTAATCTCAATACAGTATCAGCTTGGAGATCTAATGGCAGTAACTTAACTGTCTACTTTATTAGCCATTTAATCCTTGATCAAAACGTATGATATTAGGTGTATGGAGATTGGCACAGGTTGCTCCATGCAGTAAACATGAGTAGCTGGAGAGATAAATTACCAGCAGTCTGAACTGCTAATTTAGAGAAAACCTGAAATTTCCTGTGACAACTATAAAAATATGTTTATTTTAAATCCATTGGGTTGGGTTTGTGGGTGGGTTTTTAGGAATAGCACTGCATTTTTCCCATCCTTGTGTTTGTATCATTTTGAATTGTAGAACTCCTCAGGTGGAAAACAAAACTTACTAGTAATTAATATTACTGTTTCCATCGAAACCACTATCCAAAATGTTGAGGGAACTTCGTAGTAGTTCAGATGTTGGTTTTATACTTCACATGAAAGAGGCCACCTGGTGGTTCTGGTATCAGCTTATCTCCANCCCCCCCCAAAAAAAGTTGTTTGTATTATGTTTGTTAATGTTTGTTGTTGGTTTCCCATATGAAAACATGGCTTTCTTACTGTTTCAAGCAGCTTTTAAAAATGGTATTGACAAAACTGAGCTCAGTATAACTCCATGAAAATGAGAGCTTTTTTAATCTTCTGAAAGTTTGCATTCTGAAACTATTTCCTCTTTTTCTGGATAGCATGATCCATTGGATCTCTCAAATAATTCCCTTCTGAACTTCTGGGATTTGGGGGGGCAGGAGGGAAGGTCTCCATTCAGAGTACTAACCAGGCATGACCTGATTTAAGTTGTAAAAATTGAGATCCATGAAGCCTGAATTAATGTTTGCACAGCCCTTGAAAAGTATACAGTGTAGTATAATTGCTGAGTTCAACATAATTGTTAATTATTTTGATGTGGCTTCAGGCAACATAAAAACAGCAGTGTGCTCACACTTTTCATCTGTGGGAGACACCAGAAATCACAGGATTAAAAAAATACTGTATTCTATAGGCCGGTTAACAGGAAAAAAATGGTGTGGGGGAGAAATGCTGGCATTCTGAAACACAACTCTGCTAAAACACAGCATTTCATAGGAAATTTGTGTGATACTTTAAGGTAAAATGTTTATCAGTAAACTTCATATTACCTTGCAAATGGGAAATACCAGTTCTGTTGGCATTAGTTAAAGTGAAAGGATGCAAGGCATGTTCACGGTTAGAAAACTGTTCAGAAGATTGGTTTTCTTTTACTAATGCAACACAGAATGAGGCAACACTGGTAAAGGGAAAAAGAGAGCTTTGTGAGAAGAGACAGTGGCTTGACCGAGTGGTGGTGCAGTTCGTGTATTTTCCAAGTAAATTCCTTAGAAACCAGTGTAATTGGTGAGTAATGTTTTACTGAATTGCTCTCTTTAGATTGTCAGTGGAATGGAGTGAGAAACTGGTGTGTGAGTGCTGGCTGCATGCTGCAGCTGCAGTTCTTCATGAGGCTGGGTCTAACTTCTTGCCGAATGAAGTCTGGAGAGATGGCAGAGGCTTAAAGTTCCCGATCCTCCTTGCTAACCAGCAACAGAGAGCACGTCCTAGGGTGAAATGCTGATTCTGTTAAGTCAGTGCTAAAACTCCAGCTGACTTCAGCAGAAGCTGGGTTTCACCCTGTTTTCTGCTGTTAGAAAAGTAGACACCATGAGTGCACTTAGGCATCTTTGTGAGAATCATCCTTTGTTGCCACTGTGACTGGGAAACATTTAATCAACACAGAACTGGAATCAACACCCATCTTGTGTCAGCTCCATGTGTCATCTCAGTTTCCCTTGCTCTCTCATGGCTCTCCTGTATGGATTCTGATCCATGGAAATACAAGGGGTTTGCAAACCCTGCTCATCACTGTGCCACGGGAAGGAGTTGCAGGCTCTGTGCACTGTGGATGGACATGGACAGACGCAAAGTTTTGTTACTGTAGTTGTTCTGGTTTCCGAAGTTTGTTTTAGGTTTCAGCTTAAAAGGATGTGAAGGGCGGAAAGAGGTGATATGAAATGATGCTCAGAAAAGATTTGGTTCCTCATCCACATAGACCAGTGCAAAATTGAACAGTAAAGAAAAGCTATTTTCATACAGCTGGTGGAACTGAAAGAGAGTATCATATCACAGTACCAAGTCACTATGGAATTGCCAGGCCTTGTATTAATTTCGTTTATATCACACAGAGTAGTGTGCACCAGTAAAAAATTAACAACTGGATATTTAAAAAGGAATGGTACATATTACTTATTTGCAGGTTTCAAGCTGGAGACATTTTTTCTGATATTGGAGGTACTTTCATATGCAAAACCTCACCCACAACAAATGACTCAGACCTAACAAAGCAACCCCAGTGAGAAGGCTGCTTTGTAAATGATGAGCTGGCAGGGGCACACTGATTTTATAGAGAAAGCAGTTTGAATACATCTCATGTGACTAATGGGATATACTATCACTTACAGTCAGTCTACTGGGTATAGCATATGTACAATATAAAAACATGTTAATTTGCAAAGTTTTTATGTATCCGGGAGATATTTAGCAGCACATTTACAAAGCAGGTGGAAGTCTCTTCAACTCAGTTACCTTTGTTATCTTGTAGCTTGTCCCACTGCAAAGATTAACACAAACCCAACACAAGGCTACAAGGATACATGTATTCAGCTTTTAATATGTAAGTTTATATTAGATCTGCTCATCCTTATACCATTTGTGGAAGTTTGTGGGGATCTTTTTCTTACCCACAGTAATTATAGCTCCCAACTGTTTTGTGTCATGGTAATACCCTTGCAGATTACTGCATTTATCAGAGGAACCAAGGGGAAAAGTAGCTAGAACACTGAATTTCTGATGGGTTTAACGAAGTGTGATATTCAGGGGAGTTTTGGATCATCTTCTCTGGTTTTTAATGTACAGTGGGGCTTAGAATACTCAACTGTTACTGTAGGGATATTTATGTTAAAAAAAAACTTAAATATAGCTGTATTTAACAGGCAAAATGCTTAAACGTAGGCAGACTTACAAATTATTCAGATCAAAAAGCTATACAGCTTTAAATAGTGCTGAGGTCAAATATGACCTATATGCCACCTCATAGTCAAGACAGATCAGGAGATATGGAACAAAAATGACTGATTGACCAATCTCATATTAAAGAAATTGGAATTTAAGTGATGATTTAACAAGAAAGCAAACAAAAATAAACTGAGCTTTAATTATGCTGATACAGAAAGAGTGTGGAGAATTATTTGAGAGGAAGAAAAGTAAGTGCTATAAGAACAGACGTTCTTTGACATTCCTTTAAGAAATATGAGAAGCAGTGATAATCAAACTCATATACCAGATTTGGAACATACATGTCAGCTCCAGAAGATACTCTGCATTTCCAGAGACAAGGGTTTCCAATGTAGTGATTAGAAAAATCTTTGAGTTCACTCTAGGCTTAAGTGGATAGTAATGCTTATCATTTATATAAAATTTCCTCAGATATTTTAGAAATGTGATGAAAAGAACTAAATCTCCATGTGGAGATATTCGCCAGCCATATCAATATAGCAATCACAATGTCTCTTTTAAATGAAAATCGAAAAAAACTGCCTGTTTGTATGAAAGGCAAAATGTGTTAAAATACTTAAACATACAGAATAGTTTAAAAGTCTTTCTAAACCATAAAATGTAAGTACTTTTCTATATAACCAAGTATACAGCTGCTTTTAAGAGAAGTAGACTCCAGTGGGTATGTCAGTTCAGTTATTGCTTAAAACATGAAATTTAAGTTATTGTGGAAGAAACAGAAGTCCTACTTCTATGTTGGCTCTTTTTGTTTTTTTCCTATTGGATTCCCTTGGGATGTGATTGACACAATCCCAGTGACAGCAAAGCAATACCAGAAAGGGCACAGTTCTAAGACAGTTGAATTACAAGCCAAGAAAAAAGAAATGCCAGTTGGCCAAACACAGGAAGTATAACTCTAACAGTTTGCTAGTCGTTATTTCTCTGTCACAAATGAAAGTAGTATAAAGAAAGTCTGTTGTTTCTAGCTCCTGACTATACTGAAATATTGCTTCCATATGATAATGTTGAAATGATTATCTCTGCTATGTTGATGGTGATGTTTTCATTTGACTTTGTTCATATTTCGCATGTAGATTCATCATTTTACATTCCAGCTTTGATCACAGAGAACTAACATCTAAGAATGCCCGTGTAGCAGTTAGTTGTCCAGGCCATGTTACCCTACCTGACTTAGAAGATTGTCACAAAGAATAAGTGGCAGAATGTAAGTGATGTTTGATTATAACGTTGGTGTTACTTCTGTCCTTGCTAAGAAGCCTGTTACTTGTCATAGATGGAAATTAGGTTGGCCTGACATGATTTAATCTTAGCAAATGTATCCTGTTGCTTTTATCTCTATTAGGTCCTGGGCTTATAAATATCTTGTGTGATTATTTGTTGAGCTGAGTTAGGCTGGCCACGTGCTGGGTATGATGGTGTGGTTATGTTACCAAAACAAGGTTGAGCTGGGCTGTTTTCCTCTTTTACATCATTTGCTTGTTCCTTTTTCCTTGTGTGGCATTGGTGTCCACACAGCCACACACCAAGTAAAATTAAGGATTTGATACAGCAGAACTAACCCAGCTGGGAGGAAAAGGGTAGAGAGGGAGGGGTAGAGAGGGAGGTGGGAAGAGTTATCAGAGAAGTCGGTTCCTTCACCTGGCTTACCACAAAGCTGCAAAAATGCTAGTGCTAACACTAGGCAGATGGCCAGATGTGTGGGGCAAAGCATGAGTGCCCTGCCCATTGACTACCTACACATATTTAGGTTAAAATTATTATCAGCTCCTCTTTCTCCCTGTGCAAACCAGCATGGTGGTTACCTATTTCCAGTCTTTTAGAACCCCTTATATCATTGAGGTTATAAAAAAGAATTGCTAATGGCTTTAAATTACTTCATCTAGTTCCCTGTGAGCTCTAGGCCATAGCAAATTACATCAGGTGTATACAATTTAGAAACTTCTGACTTATCAAAGTAGCCTCTAACTTGTTCTCTCCCTTTCCTAGCCTGAGTTCTTGCTTTTCATCCCTGTGTTAGTTCTCAGATCACGGGTAAACTCCTGAGGCTGCAGTTTCATGTTTGTTGACTAAATAGTATTCCTGTCCCAGTTGCTCTGGTGTTTGTCATGGGACATCACCCTCCAAGTTGTGTTGGTGCAAGTGTTTGGGAGTCGGTTTTGTGGATTAAATCAGGGAATTGATCCAAGTAGAAAAAGTCATGTTTTATTAATTGTTTTATTTTAACCCCAGTCCCCAAGGGGACAGCATGCCAATGAAAACAAGCCGGAGATTGGGAATACCTTAAGCCACTGAGCACTTTCTATTGTGAAAACAAGCCCCTGCAAAGACTTCAGCAAAACAGCTTCAGACTTACATGATTGCAGCTGAGATTAAAATCTGGCCTTGATGCATCAACCATCTGTTTCCATCCCAAGAAAAGAGACTCAGCAGGAATATTTGTAATTCTGAGGACAGGATTCTGGTTTCATTCCTGTAGTTATGTATCACAAATAACTCTACTGATGGTGTTGGAGTTATTTTCTTGCTCATTCCAGTGTATATTGTTTGAGAACCTGCTCTCTAGAAAATTACAGAATGAAAAGCATGCTTTGGGACAGACCTGGATTTCAGTCTCTCCAGGTTTACACCAGCATAACTCCAGTGGAGTGCTCTGGATTCATATCAGTCTAGTTCAGAATATGGCCTTTTTTAAGCAATATGAAAAGCGTATAATTTTGTCTCAACAACTTCAGAGGAGTGTACCTCACCACTGCTATCTTGGTAGTCCTAATTAAATGTGACATTTTTTCACTCCTTGAATTTTGCCCATATTTGAAGTGGCCTGCACAGGAAGTCCATTAAATCTGTGAAGCAAAAAACACATGGATGCCTGTATTTTTATTTTCTGCAAATCCAATTAAAAACATATAAAATAAAAATGAAAATAAATATAATGAGATTAATTTTAATTAAAATTATCATCACTCAGGGATCTCATCTTGCTGGCCATTGTGTTTGTTAACAGTTACAGAAAAAGTTTTACTCTAAAAATATGGATAAGCATTTTGACTAGGTTGCTTATGTCTGGTGCACAGTGGCACCCACTGATTAATGTCGCCACTGGTATGATGAAGTATGCACTTTGGTTTCCTGGTAAGAATTAAAAGAACTGGGAACCTGTGTTTATAACACATGCTGGAAGAAAATATTATATATCTGTTGACATGATAGCTAAAAGAATATGGCAAAAGATCAGAGAGATGAAATGCCCTGTTATTTTCTGCCCTGTCTGCCCTGTCTGTGGGCTCATGTTGACACAAAACATGACACACAATCTGGAATACCTTAAAAAAAGTTTTCTCTTCTTGCCTGATTTGCATATCTCTTCAAACTTGTACATAGCATAGGATATATTTGTTCAGTATTTTATTTGTTTTAATAGTGTCTTCTTTTTTGTCACACCTTTTTTTTCCCTCCTATCAGAATCCTGACTTTGTCTCCATTTTTGTCTTGTACCTTCTTCCTGCTGTGGAGCAGATTTTTATATAAATCCAATTATAGAATACATCACAGAAAGAACATCAGGTTTTTGGCAGTCTCTGCTCTGGAACGCAAATATTGGGGATATTTACAGATGTTCCTCTCTTTACATCTTCTCCTTCTTACAAAGATAAACCAGGGGCTCCTGAGTTGATAGGAACCAACAGGGAAACACCAGGGAAATACCTCAAAGGAATTAAGAGATGTTCCTCTAAGAGGGTGACACAGCCAACAGCCTCTACACCAATGCACGCACCACGGGCAACAAACAGGAGGAGCTGGAAACCATTGTGCAGCAGGAAGATTATGATATAGTTGCCAACAAGGAAACATGTTGGGATGACCCACACAACTGGAGTGCTGCAATGGATGGCTATAAATTCTTCAGAAGGGATAGGCAAGGAAGGAGAGACGTGGGGTAGCCCTGTATGTTAGGAAGTGTTTTGATTGTCTAGAACTCAATGATGGTGATGAGAGGATTGAGTGTTTATGGGTAAGAATCAAGGGGAAGGACAACAAGGTCTGCCTTGGTGGGATCATGTTGGGATGAAGAGGCCGACAAAATATCCTTTAAGCAGCTGGGAGAAGTCTCACAATTGCTAGCCCTTGTTCTCATGGGGGACTTCAGCTTACCAGATGTCTGCTGGAAATACCATACAGCAGAGAGGAAACAGTCTAGGAGGTTCCTGAAGTGTGTGGAAGATAACTTCCTGACAGAGCTGGTGGGTGACCCAACTAGGAAAAATGCCCCACTGGACCTGTTGTTTGTGAACAGAGAAGGACTTGCAGGTGATGTGACGGTTGGAGGCTGTCTTGGGCATAGCGACCACAAAATGATAGGTTTTGATTCTTGGAGAAGTAAGGAGGGAGGTCAGCAGAACTTCCTATCTTGGACTTCTGGAGGGCAGACTTTGACCTGTTTAGGAGTCTGGTTGACAGAATCCCTTGGGAGGCAATCCTGAAGGGCAAAGGAGTCCAGGAAGGCTGGACATTCTTCAAGACGGAACTCTTAAAAGCACAGGAACAGGCTATCCCCATGTGCCAAAAGATGAGCCAGTGGGGAAGAAGACCGGCCTGGCTGAACAGAGAACTTTGGCTGGAACTCGGGGGATAAAAGAGAGTTTATGACCTTTGGAAGAAGGGGCAGAACATTCAGGGGCTCAACAAGGAGGTTGTGAGGTTATGCAGGGAGAAAATTAGAAGGCCAAAAGACCAACTAGAACTTAATCTGGCTACTGCTGTGAAAGACAATAAAAAATGTTTCTATACATACATTAGCAACAAAAGGAGGGCAAAGGAGAATCCACATCCTTTATTGGATGCAGGAGGAAACATAGTAGCAAAAGATGAGGAAAAGACTGAGGTACATAATGCCTTTTTTGCCTCAGTCTTTAATAGTAAGACCAGTTGTTCTCCAGGTACCCAGCCCCCTGCACTGGAAGCCAGGGTCAGGGAGCAGAATTATTCCCACAATCCAAGGGGAAATGGTTAGCAACCTGCTACACCACTTAGACACACCCAAGTCTATGGGGCTGATGCTTTAGGCAACCTTTAGGTTGGTCCTTAGACAACCTAAATTATTCCATGATTTTACGTAAAATTTAACCAAGACTTTCCCCTCTTTGCAGGTCTCAATAAATGCAGTGATATTTAAAGCAGAGCACAACAAAAAACCCAAACTGTTGGCAAAGATTAGTAGTATGAATATATTTTGATATCTCTGTTATTATTTTGCACTGCATTTGTGGAGCAAGGACCCAGAGCTGTTGAATGTGCTACATGGATGTACGTGGTATGACCAATATCCATTTATACTTTATTTCACAGAAGACTGCTCTGAAGATGTGAGTACAAGAAGCTGGTGTATAGGATATCCTGTACAACGGGCTGTTTTGGTCAAGTGTTAATACCACAGACTTTAAAGATATGACATGAACACGACTTTCCAGAGAAAACTTGGACACTTCTGCAGCAAAAAAAAATTATGATAGATCCATGCCCTCCTGCCATTTCAGCTGATCCTTTTCTACTCTGGCTTATATCTACACTTCAGTAATGCATATGGGGAGAGCAAATTCTCCTGCACAGGAACAAGAAGTTGGTGAACAGAAGTGTCTTTGCACTGCCTCTACTCATAAGCTTTGGCACAAAAGTCAACGCAGGATTGATTGAATCAATACATTCTCGTAAACCTGTCTTAACTCTAGATACTAATTATCTACAAACCAAGGAGGAGAAAAGTAAGTGCTGAGAAGGTAATTTGTGGAAGTTCCCTTAGGATAAGATCTGGAGACAAGTAGTCATGTTGCATTTGCAGGAACTAATAAACTCAGGGCACTTAAAGTCTGCTGAATTGATACAAGGCTACTAGCACACAGTGGTATCAACAGTGGGTTGTGCAATTTAGACCACATCCTGGGAGGCAGTGGCTGCTGTATGAAAAGACTACAGGATTATATGCACACCTCATGAAACAAAGGACTCCCTGAAGGTCTTTCTGAAGAACTACCTAGAAGCCATTTGTTCTTTGGCATGATACTCTGCTTCCGAACGGGGTTGGTCTCCCAACTGTTGCTCCAACTGGTAACTATGAGTGCATGTGTGAGTAAGTGAATGTGTTATGTAAATAGCTATCTGCTATCAATAATAACAATCTAATATCAAAGAAATATTTGTTATGATCTGAATCTCCCCCACTCAAACCCCTATCAGGGAAAAGGGAATTTACAACACTTCTACAACAAATTAGAAATATAATGAGGCAGAAAAGGGTTCTGTGCTGCTGGTTTCCTTGTTTTTTATTTCCAGTTAAAACTAGGTGGAAACAGATCAAGCAGTAAAGTTTTAAAATAAAATAATTCAACAGATAGCTTCAATGACAATATGCACTCTATACAGTATTAATAATTTTTATTCCAATAATTATCCATAGAAGTGTTCAGAGTAAATCAGATCCAAGGAATATTGTCTTACCTTGAACAGTAGCTAGTACTAGATATGTCAAAGAAAGTGCAAGAAGCCTGGCAGTATATTGCTAGGGAGTTGGTTGTCTGTGTAGAAGACAGTGCTTCAAAAGCTCAAACTGCTATGTGCCTGAAATAATTATCTGTTGTTTAATATTTAACATTATAATTACATATAATTTTGCTTTGTGTGAAAAAGAGTTTCCTATTGTCACTTTGAAATTGCCACTAAATTTCAGTTTCAGTGAACGCTTCCTTGTTCTTGTACAGAGACCGTGTTATTTATTATTGTGATTCTTTTCTAGTGTCCCCACTTACTTGCCTTCTGTCTAAGGCAAACACAGGAGAGTCTTTCAGTGTGTTTCTACTAATTTTTCTCTCAGTTGATTCTCCTGTCCCCTTTTTGTTAGGGGTAATTAAAATTGTGCACAGTGTTCCAGCTGACAAGTGATTTATTTAGTTCACTAAATTAAAATACATAGACATACATTATTATATTTCTGTTCTATTACCATTATATTTTGTGTATAGCCCAGTAACTGCTTACTTTTCCCACCACCGCTTCTTCATGAGTGATGGTCTTTTTTGATCTATGCACAGTGTTTGTTTAGTCTTTTTCAATGATACAGTCAGTTTAGAACCCAGGAAAGTGAGCAGTTCCAGTGATTTCCTTTAAAGTGCGCTAAAGAGATTTGCCAGCATTTGGTTTCATCTGCCATCATATTTTCTATTCACTCAACTTGCTTAAGGCCTTCAAAGTTTTTCACAGTTTCTCTGGTCTTGATCAACTTAAATGATTTTGGAGTGTCAGCAAGACACTTTCCAGATAGTTGATAAACAACAGATGCCCAAGGATGGAACCTTGTGGCACACCACGGATAACCTCATGCCATAGCAACCATTTTTCTTTCTTTTTGTTTCTTATTACTTCACCATTTTTGATCTGTGCAACCACTTTGTCTCCTTCTCTTCCTCCTTCTCCTCTTTGCCTACTTAACTTCTTTAGTTGCTCTTTATGAAGGGTTTGAACAAAGGCATTTTGAGACCTTCATAAATTATTGCAGCCTTCTCTTTTACCTTCTATACTATTGACTCACTCAAAAGATTTTAACAGGTTATCTCCTTTGAAGAGCTCATAGTATACAGATCCCATTATATTCTAAGTATTTTATAGTCATCAATGCAAATAATTTACCAGCTATTGAAAGCAAACTATTAGTCTGCAATTCACTGGATGACTGCATACACTTTTACCTAACGGCATGGGCAACACTGACTGTCCCTCAGCGCTCAATTATGGTAGTTGATCCTGCTCTCCTACTCAGGAAAGTGACATATTGTGTGTATAAATGTACTGTCTTTCAGTACTGAAGCATATGGTACTATCACGTTTAATGCAATGAACACTGCAGACCACTGAGACATTGGATTATGCTGGTGTGATTGCATGTGTTGGAGCTAATGTTTTACTCTTTCCATTTGAATCTCAGTTTCCTCCCTTTTGTTCCATATTATCTTCATAACAACTTTATGCTCTTGCAAACTACCTGTACAAATGATAACATGGCTTAAGTTATGCCAGGCAGGAATTTACACACACTAATTTGCAGCTGAGTCCAATACATTCAGCCACTTTCTTTTCATAATTGTTAATCCCAAAGAAATCTACCTATGATCAGCTTCCTACTCTTTGCTCTTTCTGAGGGGCCACATTGCCAGCTTGTCTCTTACAGCTGGTCAAGCGTTTGCTTCTCTAGTGCAGATAATGTAATGCCCAACCTCTCCTGACTACGGGGACTAATCTGTCTGTAAGAGAGCCTTATGTACTGTATACCAACCAGGCTGTATTGACTTCAATGCTGTTAGATTAGTCTATAGCACCAGATGGCCTTCTGTCTTTTTGGCACTCTCACAAAATGGCCAGTCTTACTCTGCTGCTAATGGGATGGTGAGTATTTGCACACGGAGGATGACGGCTGCACTGAGAAGTCTTTCCTTTTCTACAAGGTTGCTTTGGATTTAGAACAGAGAGTCCTGGATGCTCAGGTAGCACACGCTGACCCAATCTGCCCCTTTCAGATCAAACAAGTATCTGTCAGGGTACAGGGAGAGAATCTAACTTGACTTTTCCATTACATCTGGAAATGAGACTGCAGAGCTTTCGCTTCTGGGCACACACCTAGATATACTGGAGCTCAGAATGAGCAAAGATGTCAGAAATATGCAGTAAGCAAAACAAGGAGTAAAACTTAGAAGAACTTGTTCCAGACAGCTGGGGATTGTTCATGCTTTGCATGTTTTGATCTGATAGTAAATTACTAGCTGAGCCAAGTCTGCTGTGACTCTAGAATACGCAGATTCATCCTCCTGGAGGATCCTGTCAGAGAGGCAACTTCTATGACAGCTCCCATGCAACTCTAATTGCAACCTCTGTCTAGGAGCACAGAAGCATAGCTCTTCACGTTGTCCTCTATGGCTGACCAGCTGCAGCAGCAGCTCTTTGATTTGCAGCTCTAAGCAGTTAGCACAGGTTACAGCAACTTTGAGCCTCTCTGTTCCACCGAAGAAAGTGAACTTAGCCCTGAGGAGCACGTTGCAATTATGTATGACGGTTATGGGCAGTAGTGGTGATGTGTTCCATCTACATCTCTCTAAGCACAACTGCATGTCTTTTTGCAAATTTTGGACATTTCTCCCTATCAGCCAAACTAGGGAGACATGATCTCTAGCAAGGAAGATAAATGGGCTAAAAAGGTGGAGATATAAGTCATGACAAGGAGTTTGTAAAAATGTAGAAATCAGAGTGCAAACTTTAGTTTTCCCAGGAGGCAAGATCCTGAACTCTTGCCACCTTGCCTCTGCAATGACCCTTACCTCAGCAGTCCTCCTTTTTCCAAGACGACCTCACACTCGTTGTCTGGTCACCTTCTGTCGAACCAAAGTGAGAAAATAAGATGGCATTAGTTCTATTAACACATTTGCTCAAGTGAAACAGAGAGATGAGGAGTCAAGGGCTTGTCATGTTTTGTGCTGAGCAGATGCAACAGGCTCTGCTGGGGCCCCGAGGTCTGGACGGTACCTGGCTAGGAACAGTTAAAACTTTTTTGTCCCTATTTTTGTGCACTGCAGCTAATACAGATCATTTTGTGGCTTCCACAGTATATGACAAGACAAATTATTTGCAGTGACCTCCTTCTGTACAAGTGGTCAACACACAGTTCAGTGCAGAGCCAGGAACTAGCGTATCAAAAATGAAGACGTAGTACTTCATTAATTCACTTTCCTTCATGTTTTTTCCAGCTGTTCTTTTTTTCAGTATTTAGTCAAATATTTAGTTAAAGAAATGTCTTTGCTGTCTTTATGGAGAGATGACTAGCAAGGGGTTCTTGGTTTGAGTGCACAGTATGTTAGTAGATGGCTCATCCTTGGTCTAAGCGTACAGTGTGTTAGTGGATGACCCTCCTCGTGAGCTTCCCCTCTCCATTTTTGAAAGATCTTGAGGAGTTTATGCCAAAAAAAGAGGCTTTCCTAACCTAACTTAGAATCATAGGATCGTTTAGGTTAGAAAACACCTTTAAGACCATCAAGTCCAATCACTAACCTAGCACCACCAAATCCACTACTAAACCATGTCCCTCAGCACCACATCTACACATCTTTTTAATACCTCCAGGGATGGGGACTCAGCCACTTTCCTAAGCAGCCTGTTCCAATGCTTGATAACCCTTTTGGTGAAGAATTTTTTCCTAATATCCAATCTAAACTTGTGGGTTTCCTTCTTTAAAGCTCTTGAGGGAAAAGACTTTAAAGGAAAATCACATTTTTAGGAACATGTTATTTTCATATCATACAGCAGGCAGTGGCTGATTTCTCAGTTGCGTTCTCTGAGATAACTCAAATGCTTTTGGAAACAAAACACTTAATCCTAAGGACTGTCTAGACAAATTCATCCATCGTCATGTACGGGAATTTCGAAGTGCCCATAGAGTATTCAACACCCAAGTACAGGGTAGTAGCTGTTTAAATCACCCAGAGGCTTTCTTAAAAACTGCAGTCTACATGCAGGCAATGTCACCAGAGCATATTTTCCTTGAGGGAAAGAGCTTAGCAGAGAGACTGTAGTGTTCCAATGTTCTGAAAAGTTCACTGAGTTCTTTTCCCTCTGTAGGGACAAAGGTGCTGAAATAACTTTATCAGTGTTTCCTAGTTCATTTGAACATTATTCCACGGCGATTTTCTGGAAGTGTTGCTGTTTGCCCATTCTTTCTTTTTTTTTAATGCATGGTAGATGTAAGTTCAGTGCAACCCAGCAACTCTTTCTAATGGGCAAAAGCAGCTGTTTGAACATGGCCTCAGCTTTTGTAGTGTTCCTGAAGAACACACAAAAAGTATTTGGAGCACTCTTCTGACCACATGATCTCCAAAAATAGCCAAAATCCCCTTGAGCTATAGAAGGAGAACCACTTATCCACAAATGAAACTCCAGGCCACACAGACTCTGGATTATATTTTTCAATGTCGTCTAAACCAGTCTCTTTCTTCAACTGTGTGTAGAAATAAAAAGAGTTTTAGCTACAGCAATCTCAAAACAAAAGAACTTTTACCAAAAAAAAACCCCAGCCTTTTGCAAAGATTATTTCCAGTTAGCACACTTCAGCATATGCTTAGGCCAAGTGCGGAAAGATATTTGCCTTCACCAGTTGTAAGCAAGCAAGGACGTTAGTATTTACTAGAGATTTTGACAGCAAGAGATAAGGGTTGATACTGTGAAGCAGGGATGTCCCGCATTATTTCTATGAAAATTTACTCCCAGCAACTGGGGAGTTACCCAAGAAATGAAATAAAGACTTAGAAAAGTTTACACTAAAAAGCTGTGGAATAAAGAAATAATTTATTCTTCTGTCAATCAAATTCATCCTAGTAAAGGGTCCTTTTGACGGCCTGAAAGAAAAAGGGATCACGTTACCATTGCCTTCAAATCCCTGTTTCTTAGCTAAAGCATAGCACTGAATTGAGAGGGCAATGTTTGTGTGTTGTAAGATTATGGAAACTGTGCAATGGAAGACTGGATGTTAAGTGGGTGAGCGAGCAGATTCTGAACAATAAAGCATTGGTATATGACAGTAGAACAAAACACTGAAGAGGTATCATATCACATAGGCTTCTCTAGACCGGAAAGGCAACGTAGGTTAGATAAAGACAAACAGACAATGTTCTTTGCTTGTTATAGCCTCAGAGGGAAGTTGCTGGTAGAAGAGATTTTTCTGAAATACTCACAAGCTGAGTTATTGATTAATGCTAGATATTCACCTCTTCAGATAAAATCCCAGTTTGATTTGCCTGGTAGTAAGCAAAAACTAAATAAAAAGTCATTTTACTCAAATCTAGCTAAATAAATATTTTAAAAACTAAATTAATAGTGTTCCTATGCCAAGATTTTCCCTTTTTTTTTTTTTTGAGCGTTATGGCTAGCCAAGGATCACCATCAATAAGACGACTATCCTTATTTAGATCAACTGGCAAACATAAAACCCATCTGTGTGTTGCTTAACAGGTGCCATTTTAGATCCATGGGGAGCAAAGCAAGCTTTGTACAGATGGACAGTCATTCATTGCACCCTTCCTAGCAGTAGAATATTTATTCAGCCACTGCCTGCCTACAGGCTTAATATTTGAAAGAGCCAGTGAAAAATGTTTCTGGTGGAATATTTTCATGAGAGGCAAATAGGAGGAGGAAGCAGAGGAAATTCCATTAAAAATTGTTGACTTACGTTCGCTAACAGTCCCATTTTGATCAAGAACTGCAAGTTCTGGTGAGTGTTCTGGGGAGTCACTTGATGCTACCCAAAGGCTTTAATTATTAATAGAAATACTATTAAACTGTATACTTTTCATGGAAAGGAGGGGAGTTCCTTCTGCTGACAGCAGTTCTATAAATTGGAATGGAAACTGGCAACTCCCATCCAATATGCCAGGGAATGAGGGACCCTCTTCTCCACTTAGGTCATCACTTCCTTTTTTTTAAATTTACGGATGACCTAGAGAACAGAGAGGAGGGTATATGAAAGTTTTAATTTATATAAATAATGAAAATTTCTGTGAAAGGTGCCAGCATTTCAAAGTGTACTTTCCTAGGTCTAGTGAAAAACAGCCATCCAGGCTGACTTGGTAGAGAAGAGGAATGCCTTTTGCTGTGGAAAACGCTGCAGAAATTCTGTGAGTTACTGTGAGTATGCTGTGCATGTACTGAAGTGATCCTCTTGTCTGCAGACTCACAGAAATGACTAGGTGACTAATGTAGTTTGCAATAGCAGTCTGCTAGTTTTTCTGCAGTCTATGCAGGAGCATGGGCATACATACATTTTATGCTGCTTAAGCATAGTAAAGGCGTCTCCATGTAAATGACAGTAAGTCTCCAGTATGGCAAGACGAGCAGCAGAGTGAGATAGCTGAACTGGAGCGAGATAGCTGAACTGCTGAACCTGAAGCTGTGGTTAGAACTACCTGCAGCTAGGTGAACAGTAATTCAACCAGTAAGAAACAATCACTATGTTTTTTATGTTGAATATAGCACCCCTGATGTTAAACAGCATATAGACTCACAAAACATAACATCATCTGTTGCAAGATACGCTTGCAGACCTACCAACTCTCAGGCACTGTGTTGAGCTTCCTGACCGTAGCTACTACCTTTTCACCCACCACCACTTCTAACTCATGTTAAAAAAGGAGTGCAAGATATAAGCACTGTATGTTTTAAATTAAAAAGTGGCTTATGAGACCTTGGTCAGGTGCCAGCACTTGCTGAACAGGGGACACATAACAAGATATTTTTGTTATCTTTTATTGCTCTTAAAAAAGTCAAAATTGCTTTAGGTTGTCCCTCAAAACTTACAGTCTAAATTTTAAGATGTGACAAAAGAACTATGATGACAGCAATTAAACTTTAACAAAAAGCCAATTGTGGTGGACAAAATTACCATTTCTATTGCTACTAAGATTAAAGTAAAATATTACCAAAAAAATGATTTTTTTTTAAGCTCTGGGTTAAAGAAAAGGGACCAACCTTGCCAGCTTTATTCCTCCAGAATCATAGAATCATAGGATGGTTTGGGTTGGAAGGGACGTTTAAAGACCATCTAGTCCAACCCCTTGCCATGGGCAAGGACATCTTTCACTAGACTGAGTTTCTCAAAGCACTGTTCAACCTGACCTTGAACACTTCCAATGATGGGGCATCCCCAGCTTCCCTGGGCAACCTGTTCCAGTGTCTCACCACCCTCACCACAGAACATTTCTTCCTTATGTCCAGTCTAAATCCAAATCTAAATCTGCCCTCTTTAAGTTTAAAACCCTTGTCCTATCACTACAGGCCTTGGTAAAAATTCTCTCTCCATCTTTCTTATAAGACCCCTTTGTATATTGAAAGGCCGCAATAAGGTCTCCCCGGAGCCTTCTCTTCTCCAGGCTGAACAACCCCAACTCTCCCAGCCTGTCTTCATAGGAGAGGTGCTCCAGCCCTCTGATCATCTTCATCACCCTCCTCTGGCCTTGCTCCAAGAAGTCCATATCTGTCTTGTGCTGTGGATCCCAGAGTTGGATGCAGTACTCCAGTACTCTTGCAGTACTCACAAGAGCGGAGTAGAGGGGGAGAATCGCCTGCCTCGACCTGCTGGCTATGCAGCTTTTCATGCAGCCCAGGATACAGTTGGCTTTCTGGGCTGCAAGCACACATTGCCGGGTCATGTCCAGTTTTTCTCAGGCTTTTTTTTTTGTGCAAAGGTAGCATCCTGGGAATTTGGAAAAGAAAGATTTTGCATCTACATCAAGCTGTATATAGTTTATAGAGATAACGCTTGCAGGTAAAGAAAAAGTCCAAAAAAAACCCCAAACAACCCAAACACCCACTTTCTGGTTGTTTCCAAATTTAAAAGAGAATATCAAACCTGAGTAGAAAATAATGGTAGTATTTAGCTAAAAAAAGTGTTCAGGAAGGGCTTAGGATTCATTCTGAGAAGAACGCATTCAGGGCTAAGTTTTGAAAGTGCCCAAGAAGACACAGTTCTCATTATACTGTGAAGAATTGCCCGTACTAAAGTCACTGCCCAGTCCAGACACTGGTGTGCGTGCAGTAGGGTAGACTCTTAGCTTTGATGGGCAAACTTTGGCTATGCTTTATTCCGGGGTTTATAAAAAAACCCTGATCAGAATTATTACTAACTATTTATACAGGTGGGACTGTTAAGAAAAGAACGCAAATTGGGTTTTCTTATAGGCCAGCAAGTCAGAGCAAGATGTGGAAAATCAGGGGCAACCAGAGGCATTCGTGTTATGTTTTAGAAAAAGAACTTCTGACAGTATCTGTAAAGGACTCAGCTGTGGCTGTCATGTTGCTGTAATTACCCCACTGGGCTTTTCTAAACCATATGCATTCACTGGTCATAGAGAGACAGGGGGCAGTTGAAATGAGCACTAAATCAACATTGAAGCTGCAACTGTTCAGTTTTGAAGTTGTCAGTCATTACTTTTACTTACGGACTTTTTTATGGCATTATGATCTACCCAGGATCATGCCTACAATGCAGATAAAAGATAAAGATGAATATGCACAAAAAGATATTTTTCAGATAGTTCTGTCCTCCTTATTACAAGGAATATTGTTGCTTCAGATCAGCATTTGGAAAAACATGAACTCAAGAGGCTGCTGGTTGGCCCCAGTAAGCCATTGCAAAGTGCACTTGGATATCAGCACCAGGTAAGTTTGGCCTCCAGGCGGCTCTGCTCTCATCCTGCTTTTAGTGACTGCCTCTCCTGCTCAGACTGCTTCTCTTGTGTCCTGGTGAACACCACCCATGCAGTCCTGTCTTCCTATTTCTGTGCTGTTTGACAGTCAGCTATCTCCCACCGTGCATGTGTTGGGGGAGGCCTTTCTCCTGCTCCCCCTCCTGGCAGGTGTGAGAGAGCCCTGATTTGCTAAATGCTCCTCTTAACCACCCACTTCTTTTTTCCAGGGCCTGCTCTGCTTTCTTTTACTTTGGAGACCATGTGAAGCTTTCTCAATATGCTCCATTGTATTTTATATCTAAGTTCACTTCTTATTTTGTATTATTAATTCATTTGTTTTCTTTGGGTTTGCTAAGTGAAGCTAGTCTGTGCATGGTTCATTAAGTTACTTCTAAACAGCTACAGCCAAACCTCAGCCAGAAGCCGCTGTTGAAGAAGTGGTATTTTTCTTGCATGTTCTTTCTGCTCAAGGAAAGTAATCATGTTTGTATAATTCATGTTTTAAGTTCATCCAATAAAAAAGGAGATTCTTCAACTTGTTTTTTTTTTTATCCTCCAAGTGTGAAAATTAGATTTATCAGTTATTAACTTGTTTATTTTTTTAAGGTATCTAGCTTTGTGTCACTGTTGATTTCACTATTTGCAAACTGGCTTTGTCATTTTATTGATAGCACTTGAGTGAAGAACTCTCTGATAATATATGCAAACTCACAGCTCTCAACAAGCTTTACAGCTCCGTTAATGAGGGGATTAACAAGAGCACTGCAATGTATTTAACCTGCGGCACTAGCTCTGTTTCAATAAGACTTCAACAGCCTATTAAATGGAGTGGGGGCTCAATTAACCCAGACAAAGGCCACTCTACAGAACATGGCAGGGAGGGCCACAGTTAGCATCTGCCTAAGCAGCTTGTTCGGAGCTGGAAATAAAGAGGGTGACATGTTCTCGCCCCGAGCTATGATATAACTGAAATGGTGATTCTAGTTCATCTGGGCTGACTGAATAGGTGACGGCATTGAAACCCACCACTATCTCGCCATATGACAGTTTGTAAAATCAGAGTGCACTCAACGGTCACCTCAGAGCCTCCTGCCTGATAGGATGGAGGTATTGTTCTGAGGTTGGTTGGTGGGAGCGTTCACTAGCACAAGGCTGTGGTGCCGGCATAGTGTTACGTTTGGACAGTCGGGGAACATCATGTTTAACAATCTCCTGCTGGTGAAGGATTGGGCATAGAGGTTTTACTGGTCTTTGGATAATCTGATATTTCACTGAGGGTTAGTGTAAGAACTGAAAAATTACGTGTAAGCAGGGTAGGAGAGAAACATGATTTCTTTAAAATGCAAATTGTACAATAGCAATATACCTGTGTTTCTCACTAAGTTCTTGGTTAAATTTCAAAAGTTTGTTTTAAAAGTTGCTACTCATGCTTATAGTTAAACTTGTGCTGAAGATGCTTTGCTGGGTAAAGATGTAATTCTTCCCTTGGTTTTGGCATGAGAAGAAAGTATTTTTGCTATTCCTGGGCAACAGAAATTAGATAGTTCGTGAATAGCGGCTATTATTTTATTTGGTAAGTCTAGGTTTAGGTTTCGGAATAGATATTATTACAAACCACGGGTCTTTATCAAGAAATGGTCACTGATGGAAAAAATGGCATTTGGGTACTATTATAGTGCCCTGGTGTAAGAATCTAGAGGCCATGTTGCAATTAGTTGCAAGAGAATTGAAAATAATAGAGAACAGCATTATTTTCTATTGGAAGAAGTAGAAAATAGCAAATACTTCTAGCTAACAACCAATCAAAAATGCAACAAGCTTGTAGTTATCTACTGCAGACTGTGCTAGAGAGACAAAAAACAGATAGGGGACATCCATTTGTTCCTGGATTAAATGTAAATTCTTTCAGAAAACATACCACTACTTTTTTTTTTTTTTTTTTTAAACATGTAATGCTTCTACAGCACAACTCTGCTCAAAAGGGTGAGATGGTTTTCTTTCATTTCCTCCTTTCATTGAGGAATACTGTGTGTTCATTAGAAAAAACACATGCTCGTGAATGTACATCAAGCAGCACGACTTCTAGTGGCACATGCCATGATCTGGTGACAAGGGCCAATAAAAATACTTGCATTATTAGCAGAGTTAATTGAGGAGCCAGGTCTACCAAAATAATTTTGAAGAATTGTATGGACTCTGTGGTGTGCATAGGTGAGTGGTAAGTCTGTGGCTTACCTGAGGATAAATGCATATAAATGTAACTCCCCCATTTCTAGGCTGAACAATCCAAAATGCATCTGTTTCTCATAGATACCAAGCATGTGCATTTATCTACCTTGTATAGAGTGATAAGCATGCGTACTTCTCTTTCCCATGACCATTTATTCTAGTGCTCCCAATATTTGGTTGTACAAGAGATTCAAGGCCAAAGAAACATAAGAATCCTTTCCTTTTCTGCAAGTCACTTCCAGGCTTTTGACTCTTGTGAAGTCTCAGGTCTCAAGTCTTCCAAGGCAGAAAACATCTGCATTTCTAATGCAGAAAATAAACAAAAGACAATTTTTTGTATCCCCTCCAGAGATAATTAAGAGACACAAAAGAGTGGAGACCCAATTACTTTTGCTTTGAGGTCAACTTTAAGTACTTCTGATTATCATAGTAAGGACACGTGCTGCTAATTTTATACTTTTTTATAGAGGGTAATTTTCTTTCCTTGGATCTGTATGTTATTATGGTTTGAGGATAAAATAGGTGAATTACCACAGCAATGTATTGATTTCCAGCAAAGAAAAATTAAGGGAAGTTATTAAACGAACACTGGTTTTCTGTTGGGATGTATTTGCTTTATCTTTTTAAGTCTAACCTGAGGTTAATAGGGCATTATCACCTCTAATCACATCTAACTAGACATGCCTCATTGGTAGAATACAGGCATTATTAAAAGTTCTAGATGCAATGTAGGTTTTTTTTAGAGGGGGAAAAATTGGAACAAATTATGTTGTCAAATAATTAGGAACTACATCATGCCTTCAGCAGGCATGTTATGTAGTTTTTGTAGACCTGTGTGTACCTTCTTAATGTTTATTTTGATTCTCCCTGTTGGGCTGAGAATGCTACAAGTATATAGAAATCAGATATAGGATGAGCATATAGGTGCATATACAATGTGATGATGGTGTTAGTGATGGTCTAACCCAACATGGCAATTTTTTGATCTCCTTTTCCTATCCGATGTATCGTTCCCCACAGTGAGAATAGCAGGTGCCGTGTGGGAACAACATGCAACCCTAGCTACTCTCCGTGGTCCTTTCCCCTTGTATTTCCCTACCATCCACCACTGCTGGCTAAGGGGTATTAGAGAGTGGATCCCTGCCTATTTATTTTAGTGCCTACTTATGGACCTGTTGTCCATTAATTTATCCAGTCCTCTTTGAACCTGTTGATACCAGAACCTCCGGTGGCAATAGATTCCAGAAGTTCATTCCTGTTGTTTAAAAACAAAAGAAGTCCTTAAAAAATCCTTTTCAGGTTGGTGTCCTATTTCTTGTGTGCCTCCTAGTTTAAACAGTGTGGGACTTGCTGAATAACCACTCACCTTGTCTACCGCCATCATGAGCTTCTAAGCACATTCAATCTCTCCCAAAGGAGTAGCTCCCTCTACTTAATTATTTTATTTGCTGTTCTCCATACTTTCTCTAACTTTGCACTGTCATTTTTAGGTATGGAAATGCAAATAGTACTTAAAGAAGTTCCACAGCTACAACAGTCTTGCATATCATGTGCATCCTTTTCTACTCATTCTTCTCTTTTAATTCATGGTCATTGAATGATAATGATTTAATCATAAGAAAACAATAAAGCATTAGGCAAAGGGATATAATAGGAGGGGGAAAAATGCTTAGCACACATTACTGCTGCTCCTTTTCCAAACCATTTTTTGTCATTAGGAAAAACATATGTAGTATATAAGCAGTGCAGAGATCTTTGCTCCCTTTCAGCGCCATACTAGATATGCTGGCTTCCAGCCAGGCCAAGTTAACTGGAACTCAATTAGCATCTTTAACACTTCTAAGCAGTTATTTTCTCTACTTTTATTGGCAACTGATTCCCTGTGAGTTGAGCTGCACAAGAATGAAGATGTCTATTCATTTTTCAGCTTAATATATGGCTTTCAGGGGAGGGCAAAAATCAGTGTGGTATTGTAGGTTGAGGTGTGAACAGAAAATGGATGAGTTTGTGTATGACAAATAATATTATTTCAGAATGTCAATAATATACAAATTGAATAAAGTATAGATCATAGGAATAGCCATTAGGAAATCCATCTGATTCACTGCTGAGAAAAACTAAAAACTATAGTGTTTGGCTTAAATTCTTATCAAGTGTCAGAGAACAGGGACGCATTGGAGTGTGGGCATTCGAATGTGGGGAAAAAAAGAAAGAGAATGAAAGCAAAATGGAGATTGGTAATTGAAAGGAAGAACACAGCAAAACAGTCCATGAGGATATACCTCACAGCCAATTTTTTCCCACAAGAATTATGTTTTGTGGAATCAAAACAACATTCCCTTATTTCTAGCCCTTCAGGTGAGAATTGTTTCCTACAAAGGATCACCAAACCTGGTGAGAGGTTAGATTGTGCAGCTTTCGGCTGTCACAATAAACCAGGAGTTCAGGAAGAGACTGGGAAGCCTTTGAGCACAGAAAATGAACATCTTTCTGGGATACTTGGACAGCTGCCAGCTCACACATTAAGCTCTGTTTTCCAAACCAATTGTTCTGTTATTTCAAGTGCAAATAGTCTTCATCCTCTGCCTGGACTTCTTGTTTTTCACAAAATGAAATTGCCAGCCTAAACATGTGGGGTTTTTTCCTATAACCTCCTGATATATCAGCATTTACCATGGTATATAACTTCATATAAATTATATAAATAGGAGAGAAAGATGATAAGTAAGCATTGCAGACATACTCAAAGATACTCAGGAAATACTGTTTAATCATGGGTTTTGCTTCTTTTTTTTGTTTGTTTATCAAACAGTGTAGTTTACAATGAACATCACAGCTATAAATTATTATCTAATACTTAAAATACTGCAATCTGTTTCAAAGCTAAATACTGCTAAATGCTGCTAAATCTACAAT
The DNA here is from genome assembly GCA_013398815.1 of Ibidorhyncha struthersii. NCBI lineage: Eukaryota > Metazoa > Chordata > Aves > Charadriiformes > Charadriidae > Ibidorhyncha > Ibidorhyncha struthersii. The sequence goes on along the minus strand of VZSZ01008930.1, from coordinate 97,588 downwards.
ATAAATGTCTGCCCAGAATTAAACCTATTAGCCAACATGAAATCTGTAATTTTACCATTCATCATTTGTATCCTGAAAAATATTTGCAACAGATGGTATTAGGTATGTGCCAGTAAAGCCTTACTTATGGATGGTTTTCAAATGCAGTAAATTAGTTTATCATTAATAAAAGGATACACATATGAGAAAATGTGTGAATGAGCTTGAATCTTTCAGCCAAGTAAGAAATATAGAAATTGCTTTACTAAATAAGACCTACAGTTAGAGCATAACATCCAGTATCTGACAGTGAATGACACTAGGGTATATCTTACCTTCTTATCATTAAGTTCTAGTGGACTAGGTTTAGCATCCCTTCTGAATTTTTATAATTAGTTATGATATATCTGGATTCTCTTGATATCTGTGTAATAAAGTCCAATCCCCTATTGCATCTTGTTGTGTTCTTGCTTCCTTGGCTTCCTGCGACAGTTCTACAGTCCAGCTGGACCTTGTGTGGAAAAAAATTCCCTTGATTTTTTTAATTTTTAGTGTCCTCCTATGTAAATGAATGTTCATCTTTTCCTTGTAGAGTGGAACTTTCCTGTAGTATGCATTTTTTAATATACTTCCACTTTTATTTTTAGCTTTTCCTGGTTTCTGCAGTCACAAGGACCTGAATGTCAACTGGATAGTTCCCTGTACTTCCGAATATTGTCTCTCTGCAGGTAAGGAGGATAAATGGGTTAGGCTGAGTGTGTCATGGTTGTTTCTGTGATTCTCATAAAACAATTTACTTAGGATGTTATCAATTAGCCTTGTAGTTACAGAGAGTTTGTGTCAATAGGAGCTGGAATGGTGATCATTGACCTTTGCTTTTGTGCTTTTATTTCAGTTAAAAGAACTGAGATTGGAGAGGACCAAGAAATATATTCTTCCTCTCAGCTTCATTGAACTATTTATGATCTTTTGTCCTCATTGAACCTCTATCCATTTTTTGTTCAGAAAGTTTTGAGTGTTTGAAAACATGCAAGTTCTGAATGTTTATGAAGAGAGACATGAGGTCTGTTGTACTTATGATCACATAAGTGATCTTAATTCTTTCAGCCACTTATCTATTCAATGTGAGAATAGATGCTAGCCTATGTATGTTCAAATTAATACCTTAATTAGGCTTCAGAGCACTAAGCATAGTAACAATAAAAATTAATATCTCACAGCTAACAATTATCTCAGGTAATCTGATGGAGCGATGGTAAATTGATCCATGGGTTTATAATATTTTCCACACATGTATAGACAGGTACATTGGAGATCTCTGTGTTTCATAAATCTGTAAGTGGTAATGGTTTTGTAACAGTTATTGTACAAAGCAGCACAATAGGCCTGAGTCTCTTGGTCCCCACTTGTCTTGTGAGGATCTGGCACTGCCTTGTCATGGCCCAGTTACAGATTAGCATTACTTGCCAGAACCAACCCTGACTCCATTAGGCTGAATCTAAATCCTGCACTGTTTTTAGGTTGACCCACTCAACTGCAATTTGACATTTCCCCTAATGTCAAAGGAGCTGAGACAAGTAACAGCAGGAGGAAAAGTGAGAGGAGGGAACATCTGTGATGAAACTGCCAGGCACAGACTGTTTGCAGAGGGCAACTTGTTCAGATTTGGTAGGTTTTACTTTATTTTTGCTTAATTGGTTTGCACTGTTACTGTGTATACTGCTGCGCTCTCTAGCTTTCTATGTTGCATGCATCACTGGTGAGAAGTGGAATTTTGTTTTTTTTCAAAAGGCTGTCCTGCGGGTCAGATCTGTGCACAGGCTTTTAGGAGAAAAAGCTTAGCACTTGGATTTGAACTGAGAAAATACAGCTGCTGCTTCTTTAATTTTAGATAAAGTTCCTTGACTCCTGTAGCAAGATTTTGTGGTAACTGTTACAAAGGCAGTTTGCATATATAATACTACCTCCAATTACTTCTTTCTGGGGAAGATGGATTTGTCCATCCATGCTGGCCCCAGAGTCCCTCCTCCGCCCATCTGGAGCTGCTAACTGCCAGTGTAATTTTGAGTGAAATGTCAGAAATTTAGTGTGCAAGTTCTTCTGTTTGAGTAGTTCTAGATTTTCTTTTGGTTTGTTTCTTTTTTTCACTTATATAGATATATTTCCACCTCTTTTTACCAAGAAACATCTGCCTCCACATGCATCTTGGCAAGCTAGGGGTATCACTGATGCCAGTGGAAAGACCGGTAGTGGGCTTAATGCAGTTTGGTTAAAGATCCACGGGAGGAAATTTGTGTTAGGCTTCAGCTTATGTTAATATAGGTTGTTCTTTTCTTTTTTGTAAGACATTAAATTCATCCCTGTGGACATCACTGCAGAACTTGATACAATAGAGAAGGCTTGTACTGGAGACAACCTCTGCTTCATGCCCTAGCTTTTAGTTGAGCGCAGATCTCTGAAGATGAAATGCTGCTTTGCTCTGTCTGTTTTTTGATAACCTCAGTCCTTTCAGTCAGTTGTAAACAAAGGAAGAAAGGACTTTTCTAGATACTCTTCTAATCAAAAGTGTTAACTGTAGCACTGTTTCTACTAAGGGAAAATTGTAGTATTAATTTGGCTCAACAGGGAAAGACAGCAATTATAAAGTAAACAGAGTTACTTTTTTTTCTTTTGTACTCGTAACAACAGCAGTGACTGGACCATCACGATCCTGAAAACACTGAAATACTGACCATAACAGTAGTTTTCATACCCTTTTAGCCTTTTAAGTTGGGGAAATGCAGATGTTATTTCTTTGTCATCAAGGGAAAAGAGACTGACACTTCATAATGTTAAGACAAGACTGTCAGACTCCACTGGAAATAATGAAGCTTGACAGTTCCTGGGTTAATACTGCAAGTACCAATCCTGTAAATTTCAATTAGCCTTGACAGCAGTAGGGTTTAACGTGATGTTTATGTGAAGCACTATGTTGGTAGCTTTCCTTCACACTTACGAGGAAAATGATCTCTTTCTCTCTCTCAGTCTCTCTCACACACACAGAGTAGGGTTCGGCCTTTATCCTATTTATTTCTTTGAGATCTCACGAAGGTACTTTAAGTGTCTCAGACTATCTCTGTGGACAAACTTAGGACTCCAACTATTGAGAACATATTTATCAAGCTTGGGTGCCTAAAACTCGCCACAAAATATTCACATTTTAGCATCTATAAGTTTCACAAGTGCTGCACTACCTGAGCTCTGTGGAGTTCTGGTGATGGCAAGACGCGAACCTGAGGCCCACCTCCCTGCGTAAACCTGGTTCTGGTGTAGTCTTAATGGTGCCTTCCCTCCTAGGAGATGCATCTTTTACCAGGAGTAGCTTTGCCAGGAGGACTAACAATGCTTTGTCGCTCCAGTCCCTTCCCCTGTGGTATTAACCAGTCCAAGACATGTGCCTGTGCGATATGATGTGATCACAGCTGTGTACCCACTTGGTTTAGATCACTATTGATGTCCACCCTAACTTCTATCAGCAAAACACCTTTTTTTTTTTGCTATGTTTTGTATCAGTTCTCGGAATGAAATAAGCTTTTACAGGCAAGAACTAGTTTTTTAACTGTGTCTGTGCTATCACTCTTGCTGACATTAGCGATGCTGCAGTAAAATCACACCTCTAACCAACTCTGTGCTATGCACTGCTTTACCAGCAGAAGTTTCTAGTGCAGTCCTGCTGTCATGTAGTCCTCCATGTCAATTTGGTGCTAAATATAGGTGTTATGTGTGAAAATTTTGGCCTACCTGCTGTGCTTAAGAAAAGTTAACGATAAGCCTCAGTTGGGCTAAGGTTCCTCTAGCAAAGTATAAACATGTTACCAACAAAAACAAATCATATCTACGCTTGAGATGAGCACAGATATTATTTTTTTAAACAACAAGCAAATGTGACTCATATAAAAGTGTGGGACAAATAACACTTAGATGGACTTAGAAAGCACTGGGCAGTGTATTTCCGTCAGTGGCTTCCCTGTTTTCCCTGTTAGCTGTCAGGACAGACATTTTGTGTATGTGATTGAGGAGAGCCCAGCCTTTGCCAGGACTGACTTCTCTCTGCTCCCACTGCAACTAGTGGGAGGTGAAGGTATTGGGTACATTGAACAAATGAAAAATAACTCTAGGGCTGAGTTCTCTCTTAACAACTGAAGATAGTAAAAAAATATATTAAAGACACATATTAACAATAGCAAGCACCTGAAAAGGGCACCTGGTTTTTAAGTTATATAATACCACCGAAGGTGACCTATTGGTACCCTTTCCACCCTGCTCTGGTGGTCTTCTGATCCCATGCTGCAGGGGCTGAACTCGCTGAACCAACAGAACATTATGCAGCAAAAGTATCAATAGTTTAGTGCTGAATTTGTGAATCAAATCAGCTCCAGAGCTGCTGCCGCAGAGCGGGAGCGTAAGGCTGGAAGAGGACATATGGGGACAGGAGGTCCTATTGGTAGTGGTGTAGCAAGGGGTTAAGCAGATCTCTCCTTTTGGGTCATGGCAAGTTAATAGAACATCTCAGATGTGAGTTTCACCTGTATTTTCAGCAATCTTGTATGTAATTCTGCTCAAATCTTATTGCAACATATGATTTTATCAGTCACAAAATCAGGAAGGTATGCATAAAATTTTGTGATAATACAATAAACCTAGGCTATAGTATAGGTGTTCTTACTTTGCCATAGGTCTTGGGCACCAAATGCAGCTGTTAGTGGAAAGATATTTGAGTTGTTCAACAAGCTGAATTTTTATTTAACTGAAAAGTTTACCATTTGAGAATGACTCCTGCATGGATGTAAGATAATCAGAATGAGATACTGAAATTTAAGGAACAAGTTCTGAAAAGTCACAAATGTGAAAAAGTGGGAAATGTAAACATTTTGGATTTGAAATAAAGTGATCTGATGCTAAAATAGAAATTGAATTTTAGGCTGACATAGAGCATTTTCTCATTTCAATCAATGGAGTTTGTAAGGTGGGAATATTAATCAAAATCACCACTTGCACATGGAAACTGTGAAAGAAATACATACTTCTAATGGAAAAAATCAAATAGCTTAAATATTGATGTACATATTAATTAAGACATTCTGTGTATGCTTTAATTTATCCTATAGTCTGTCTGTCTTGTATCCTTCCGTTCTTCCTCTTGCCACCTCCCTTGTTACTTGTTAGGTGATTTACTTAACACTTTGCAAGTGCCTCTCCTGTGCTATGCATATTCAATTTATCAGAGTTTCTCAGAACAGGTGTCCTCAGGAGAGGAAGTCTTTTTCTTCCTGGCCACACTTTCTCTATACAAACAGCAAACTGCAGTAATTGTCTCAAGAATTTAGAGAGTCAGTCCAAAGGCAAAGGCAAAGGTCCTCTTTTTTGCCGTGTCTAGCAAATGTGCTGATTTACTGGCATGACTTACTTCAGAGCATTAGTTCCTCTTCAGAAGTAAGAAAAGAAAAGTTCCTCACTGGCAATAAGAAAAGAAGGCGTTTTTCCTTGCTGGAAAAGACTGGGGACTTCTGCTGCCCAGGCAGTATCGAAGTTGAATTTCTTTTAAGAATCAAATTTTCAGAAGTACACAGTCCATTGCAGGTTTGCTTTGCTGAATTAATGCAGGTGTTGTAATTAGCTTTAGTGGGACAAAACTGAACCAACAATGGGTACACTGCAAAATCCAGTCCTGTACGTTTTGTATTTTCATGGTTGTTTTTCTGTATCTATCCTCCCACCCCTATTGCTGCAGACTGCTTCCAGTAAGAGACAACAATCAGACAGCGAATTCATGTTACAGTGTGAGGGGAGCATTCAGCTCAGAAAGAAATTTCCCTCTCTTTGCTTTCACCAATTTGAATATATTTTGACTTTCCAGCCTCTCTTGCACCAGCATTGTACTGCTTTGTAGTACCAGTGTTTTTGCATTACTCTTCCATGTTTGTGCTTTACTGCCTGTCTATGGCATGGCATATTGCATGGTAAAGTAACTTGTGTATGTTCCTGACTCAGAGAGGCTTAATCCTCCACCATTTGATTCCAAAGAGTCTAGTGAGACATCTCGTGGGAAAGCAAAAAGCTCTGTTGCTTTCTCAGGAGTTTGTGGCTTTAGATTCTACTGTAGTGTCACCCGATTCAAAACTTTGTAAGTATTTGCATATTATGGGAGTTCATTGTCTTTCTCCTTTCCCTTTCTCTTTTTTCCTTCATTAATTCTTTTTCATCTTTTTTGCACATTGAAGGCAAAGGAATAAAGATAAATGAAAAGCTAGCATGATGGAAATTGACCACAAGCTTTACACTGCAACATTGGTTTGCTTTTAATGCAAGAATACTTTTGTACAAAATAGAGCTCATAGGAGGAAGACAAGCCTGGAGTTTCTTATATTGGATCATTTTAAAAGAAATCTCTGCTAGCTCACAAACCTCATATACTGTCTTCCCAAATCATTTCAGGTACTTCATAGTACCCCTGTAGTTAGCCCCATGAGCTGTCCTTTTGTTTGTGTGACTCACAGAGAGTCCCCTCAGCTTAGGCACAGAAAAAGAAGACACTTAACAGTGCCGCTTTGAGAAGGCACTATACTGCAAAATATGCATGCATGTGCTTAGCTTGGCACAGCGCAAGTTTAATTCTGCAAAACAATGAACGCTGCTTCTGGGCCAAGAAGCCCTGTCCTTAAGTCTGTGTATTAAAAACATACTTACTATATATGTGTAGGCTGAGGGCTTCATTCTGGGTGAATGTCTGGACTGAAAGTGGGATGTGCCAGACTACAGGATTTGTGTAGCTCATGGTTCTTCTCAGAGCTACAGTGCATGAGCAGCTTTGAGAAACCAGTCTCAATTTCCACATCTGGGCATGCAAAAATTTAGGCATCAAAAATTAGAGATCACTTGTGAAAATGTGAACCTTGACAATGCTGTGGTTTTTAGTTTGCTATCACAGCCAACTGAAAAAACACATTTTACATACCGAAAAAGAAATCAAACATTTACAAAGTCACAGAAACTACTAAAGGGAGTATTCTATGATTCTGTGATCATAACCAGATAACCATTTAAAATAAAAATTGGTTGCATTTTCTGTTAGTGATGGCCTTTGCTAGGAAACAAAAATTGAAAGTAGCATAACTTGAAGGCAGTGAAGCTGTTAAGAAAAGAGAGGATATGGGGAAAGCTTGAGACCTTTTTAGAGGTGGGGTCTGATGGATTTATTTAAGGTGATTTAAGACACTATTGACCCAAACACCTGTTCTGCTCTTTGTCTGGAGTTTGTATCTCCATCTGTAGGTGACAGAAAGGAGCTCTTGCTTGTACATCAGCTCTCCTGGGCCTCATTTCAGTGTATGAGCGCCAGCCCACCTCTTCTGGTAAGAGAGCAAATGGGAAAGAACAGGGGAAGATTGAGATAGGTGAGAGGTATGAAGGAAAGTAATTTAAATCAGTACCGTCCTACATCTGTCAGAAAAGAAATGGAACATTTTTGTGCTGTAAAGATGGAGAAAAATACGTGGTTAGTAATTTTCTTTCAGCATTCAGGGTCAATATTCTTCAAAGTGTAAATAAGCAGTTTAACAGAGAGAATTAAATGAAAGGCCACATCCTATAACACAGCATTATTATTTCACTTCAGCACAATCTGGTTTTAAAGGTAGCTGAGTCAGTGCCACACAGATCTGGAGTGTTATCAGCCTCTACTGGTAAGGAAACAGCTTGGTGGTGGTTTCTGTTGCATTGAGTAGCTGCCGACCTTATAGCAAGGAGAAAGTGGTGTGATTGGGATGCCAGGGAAGTGGCTGCAGTGACTGTCAGCCCTGGCTCTGGCTCTTGTGGCTGTAGAAACAAAGCAAGAGCCTTACCAGGTCTGTGAACTGTCATAGAAATGGTTCTGCAAGAGAAGCGGCTGAAACCAAGTCAAGTGGCATGAGCTTTATTTCCTCCTGAAATAGATGGTTGTCCTGGGTTGAGGTAAAACAGGACCAACAGGAGTCCAACAGGACTCACTATCTGTTCACTGAGTTTTTGGTGGAAGTTTTACTGGAGCTGGAAAGGTGGGAACTGGCTTCTTGAGCCCAGTCCTGGTTTGGGGAACATATCTAGCTTCATACCATTGCAAAAGTCCAAATATGCTTTGATTGACGCTGGTGATATTTGTCACCTTGCAGAATTAAGGGCAGTAATTTTTTTATTAAGACTTATCTTTACTTTGACTTCTGTTTTTACTGCAACGCAAGCCATGATGAAGTGATAGGGATTTCACCTTTATTTAATGGTGGGAGGGAGGAACAGAGAAGGGGACAAAGAAGGCACCTGCAGCAGGAGACACTGTGTGGGAGAGAGCATTCGTGCTAAGTGAAGTTTCCCTAGTTATGTATTCGCTCAGGGTGGAATATCTTCTGTTACACATTTTTCTCATTTGTTTGAGCTTACAAAACGTTGTCATAATGGGAGGGTTGGGTTTCTTTAAGTGTGTAATTTATTTGGTAGAAAGATGACAAGACAGGTTTTGCAACAACCTTCTGTATTGTTACTTCAAACGGTGTTAATTTAGTTTGAACTGATCACCTCCTGCCACATATTCATTATGGTACTTTTCAGTATGATGCTGAAGCCACAGACCACTGTCACAATAGAGTAGCTAGACCTCCCCTGCTCTTCCTTCACTGCTCTTGGTCCGTGCCCCTTCCCTTATTCCAGCTGTAGCAGTCATTGGGCTCTCCCATGAGCCGATTTAATTCACTGAAACAATAGAAAACTGTCCTGGGGTTTTTTCCCTTTTTTTTTTTTTTCTTTCCATTTTAATGAATTAGACTGGCTCACATCAGACTGAATCTGATGTGCAGAATAGCTGGTACAAAGTCATACCTGTCATGTAAAACCGAGCCCTAAGATTGTGTCTTCCTATAGATATCATTGAAATTATGTGGATTATTTTAAATGGGGGGTGGGGGGTGGTTCCAAGTGTCTGAGAGTCAATATTCCTTTCATCTCAGGAAGAGAGACTTAATGATATTGTGTCAACCTGGCTACCTATGCCTCAGGAGGTTTCAAATAAACATCCGTTCTGTCCTCCTTAGATCTCCTGACATTAGAGACGCTTAGTGCTAAGACGAAAGGAAGGTAAAGGGACTTACATTGATGTTTCTAATGTCCAGCTGGCAACATTAACCATCTTATAGAGAGGTCAGTGCCCGCTTTTGGCAGTAATCAGTTGGCTGGACAAGTGATCACTGCATACATGTATCACTGCATACATGCAGAGAAGCTTTTCAACATGTCCCAGACACTGGGGATTCATAGCACAAGTGGAGTAGAGTGATCTGAGCATGGAGAGCATGTGTGAGAGTGTCAGAGTCCATGCGTGTGTGCAGCAAGGCACATTCATGGAAAGCCAAGTAAATCTAGAGAAGTGTTAGTCTTAATGAGGTTATCAACTGAGCTTGCCTAGTAGGTCTCCACTGGATGCGGTCAGATTCCCATCACTGCTTTCATGATAGATGTTGGCAGGTATGAGTGAGTTCTTTCAGTCAATGCAAGCTCCAGTTTGACTGTTTATCAGTACCTGTTATCAACATCCGGGATTAGGGTAACTCTTGGGTATAGACAAAGTCTTAGTTATTTCTTACCTCCAGAGATGGTTAGGATGCAGGTAGTGAGCAAGTTGGGGGAATTAGATGGAACATGTTTTTCTGGCATTGGAACAGCTAGGTGATTTGGCCTGTTGGTAATAATGATCAAATGTTCTTTAAAAAATAATTTTTTTAAAAGTGAATGAAAATTTGTAAGGGAGGAAGACATCTAGCTAGTTATTCATTGAGGAACAATAAGATGCAGTAGGATGCCTATTTTGTTATACAACTGTTGACCACAACAAAAATTTAGGAACTCTTCCTCTGCCAGTAGCCTGTAGAGACAGACTGAAGGAGGAAGAGCTAAGAATGGGTGGGAAAGTGAATGACCTGGAATTTCACATTGCTGTGAAAACCAAGCTTCGCTTTATCCTGTACAAAAGAAGAACAGAGGAATAAGAGCATTGAGATTAATTTAGGTAATCATCCAGAACGGATGAGGAAGGTTAAAAAGCTCATAACCCCTTTTCTGAATCACTGTCTCAAAATCCAGTAGCTAAAACCTTGCAAGACTTGAAAACAGGGAAACCTTGGTCCTTTCTCAGTCTGAGATTTTTTTAAAACATCTTCATATAAAAGTTGTGCAAGTCTCTCTGAATTTCAGAAGCAGGTAACTCAAGGAAAATTATTTGTTTATGCAAGTTAAATAAAAATGCCTGTTGTTTGGAAGTAAGTTGGTCCCATCCACAAATGCCTGTCAGTTTATGTCATGATCTGAGTCCTGTTTCCGCACTGCAAACATGTTGATGCAAAAGTTCCTCCTGACACTATTCAGTCCTGCTTGTTCCAGTCTGTGCTGCATGAAAGAGACATTTTCCAGCACCTGTGTTCTCACTAGTGCCTTCAGCAAAGCCCTGCAGATGAACCATTAGAAATACATGCTGACCTTAACAAAGTAGGAGCCGACATGCTTCACTCATAAAACTCAGAGAGCAATCAGACGGCATCCCGGTGACATTCATCACAGCTGCTGGCAACAGCCTTTAATTCATCTGGTATTTAACCGGGGTGAAATGCCCTGTAGCTATATCATGTTTGTTGGTGTTAGATGAACCCAGCTCATCGCCTGCTCACTAAAGTTCAGGATTTAACACCAATCCATGGTTTGCAGGCAGTTCATCTCCTGCACAAAATACTTGTCTCCTCTTTGTCCTTTATTATATTTTCTGTTCTCTGCAGCTTGTATTCTAAACTCTCCAACATGTAATTGAATACCTTTGCCTGGATTTGAGAGCTATGTTACATTCTGGCACAAGTCAGGGATGCAGCCCATCAGTGACATAACTAAGTCCGGTGATTAAAGGGAAATTTTCCAGCTTTCATTATTAAAAGTCAAGAATATTCAAGATGTGAAAAATGCAAGTGTGTTTTCAAGGTTGAATACTTAAGCGATGTGGCTGTAGCATCCTTTTAAAATGATGAATGGGAATGGGAGCTAATTAGGAACAATAGCTCAAATACTGAATAGTTTTATGTTGCATGCTCATTGACTGCTGAGTCTTTAAAGAAATTAATTGGGCTTGTTTCAGTGTGATTCTGATCCAGAGATGTCAGTGAAAGCTAATGCAGTCATTGGGTGCTAGTGGGTATTCAACATGGCCCATTGTAATCTCATAGGGTTAACTCCCCTGATTTTATGAGACTTATGTCATGTCCTACTCCGTATAGGATGTGTTCTAACTGAATGGTGTAATGCTGTAAAGTTGGAGAAGTAAAACTTTCCGGATTAAATCCTGGTTCCATTGAAGTAGAAAAGCTCCTACAGATTTTGATGAGGCTGGTTTCATGCCCCGTATAACTCTAAGTACAAAACCACATTAGTTGTTGGGATAAATTTGGGGGGAAAAAAATGTAAAAAACGCATGTAGCACAACTTTATCCACTTCACTTACATGGCTTCATCTGCTTTGATTCTAATTTAGCTTTCAATATCTCTAAAAGACTTTAAGAATTTTTTTTTTTCTTAAAATTAACCATCTGTATACAAAAATTCTCTCTACAGACTGCTCCTTTCTCCAAAGGCCAGCTTCATCACCTCCATTAGGTTAACTGGAAGCCCTAGACAAGTAATCTTCTTGAGCTAGGAAACAAGAATAGGGACACAAAAACTGTATAGAAAACACAGGAGGAAGAGTGTGGATCTTCTGGGAATGATGCTAGAGGCAGAAGAGAATCCACATTGCTCAGAGACGGATCAGTTAATGTGGACTATCTAGAAAGTTACAAATAGTAAAGTACATTTTTATTGTTCCCAGCATTCAAAAAGCATGAGTGAAGGTCCCCAGATTGTTAGATTGTAAGTACTAGTAAATCTTGAGTACATTTTAGGGCAATGATAAGACTTGGCTTCTGTTTCAGACTTTTTTATCACAGTGTTGAAGAGTTGAAACGTTCTCTTTTTATTTTTTTTTTCCAGTTAAAAGAATATTGAGGTTCCTGGATGATCGCTTGGCATTGGGAATTCGATATATAGACGGAACACCAGGTACAGTGAGATTTGCATTAAATCCATAACAGGAAGCACGAATGAACATTGTTAAAATAGTAGAATTAGCTTTGGCAAAGTACCAAGGGAACACAAAGTGGAAGATAAAGAAAAGAGAAGAATTAAATATATCTTTGAATTGACAATGATGCTCATCTTAAAGTTATTGAACAATTTGTATTTCATAGAATTGGCTTTCTAAAGATCATACTCAACTTATTAGGAATAATAATTTACTGTCATAAATTTATCCCTTTTACCATTTATGAATTGACAACAAATTTGATTTTCCCAGTTCTGTTTATTTTTAATAAGCATTTCCTGTGCTGGCCAGCTAAGCACATTCCTTCTGATGGTGGAGTCTTAAACCAAACTCCACCTGGACATTTCAAATATATCTTGTGGCTGATTCAGTGTGAAAGTGTGGGGAGGACTCTGAGAGTCTTGATCGTTAAAGGAAGCATTCACAATTGCAAGTTGTGGTCTTTAAATATCTTAATGAGAGGTTCCCAACTTCCAGGATATCTTACAAGCATTTACCTCTTGAAAGCAGAGAGCTCCGTGTTTAAAACCTGACGGAATGAGTTAGGTTCTTCTTGCTACCTGAGCAAAATATCCACAAAGCAAGTAGAGATGTGACTGCAGAATGAGTTAGTGCTTCACTCTCACTTGCATAGGAAAGCTCAAAGAAGACGTGTCTACTTGGGAGCCGGTTGTCAGCTTCACTGCTGCTGGATGCTCTGTGGTTTAGCGTAGCTGTGTCTGCTTGTGTTGCAGTTACTGCCAGCGTAGATGCATAATCATGTTTCAACAGCCTTGGTGCAAAGGGTGTATTTCTGTGTTCATCAATGCTGAGCGATCACCTGAAAGTGCTGAATCAGGCGCTCTCACTCTGGGGTTGAATTAACTGAAGTGCAAGATGCGGACTTTATGCTATTCATGGACATGCAGGACTTAGTTAATACTGGGTGCTCTGGGATCCCATGTATTGCTTGGTGGCTGCTAACTTGGACTGTGTTGAGGCTAGGGGAACTCCACTGGTTAGTTGATCCTTGTATACAGCAATATAACTGAGGCCAGAACAAGCAGTTTATAAACTGCTGCTCCAGGTGAGATACTTACCTGAATAGACTGTCGTTATCAGTAAAACTTCTGCGGTGTAAATGGCCCCTCATATAGTGCTAAAGGCCCAGATTGACACCCTCAAGGTGAGTCAGTTGCCATGGGTGAAAGTGTTGTTACCTTTGCCTTCCTATCCGTCCACTGGAGATTACGGCCCAGAGCAGGAATAGCACAACAGGGCTTGCTCCTCAGCCTAATTCACAGCTTGGTGTGTTAACCTGAAGCAAAATCAAGAGTGGATCACATAAATATTACAGCACCTGTTCTTAAGTGATGATGCAAATTGCTGGCACCCATGCGAAGGGGGTTGTGACCTCTGACAGGAGAGGCACGTGGGCAATGGGGTGCAACAACTGCTGCAGCTGATCCACCAGAAATGGAGACAAAACCCTTTGGGCCTCTGCCCTTTAGATGGAACATTCTCTCTCCCTTGACGCTCTGCAAACACACATCATTCAACACATCCAAAATGGGGAAAATTATGCTGTTTTAAGCAACCTCTCTACATCTATAGATTGGTGTATTCAAATAGTCTTGTGTGGGATACCCACACAAACAAGTTCAAGCTGATTTGAGTCATTAGATATGACTATTTAACATAGTGAACATAGAACAGATAAAGCAGCTTCTTTGCTAGTATCAACCCTCTGCTGGCTGTGTGTTGACACTTCCCACACTCCAGGATTGATGTTTTATTACTGTGATTTCTTCTCAGTCTTGCTGTTCTGAAATGACCCTTTTAAATCTGATTGGTGCTGCATAAAACAGTATTGAAAGGATCATGGATCTGAAATACACACATATTAATTCTTATGTGTATATGATAGGTAAACTGAGAGTAAGACAGAGACCTTCTTAAAATAAGGTGCACATGTAAAAAGTATGTATAGAGCATGTAACTAGGTCCTATGGTGTTGCCTATGAATTTGATGGCACGTATGAATATTCTGAAGGCATCACATAAATGAGGGGGATGTGAATGCAATGAAAGACGTAGTTTTCGTGGAGATTTACTGTAGGTAAAGTGATGAGTGAAACAAGAAAAAAAGAAAAAACTAAATGTCAGAGCACCTGTCTGGAGTTTTTGAAGCTGTATTTGACATTTAAACCAGAACTGGTAATGGAGTTTCGTTTTTAAGAACCAGGACACAGCATGTTAGAAGGAATTTGTGTGGGTGGTTCATTCGAGGTTCATGTTAAAATCAACTTCATAGCGGTCCTGCTTTATCTTTGTGTGGAGAGGTAAATGGTATGGTTTAGCAATGCCAAGAATTCTGGAGGACCTAGTAGTTTGAAGGACTTTACAAAGGCCTTCAGAATATGGAACCCCAGGAGTCTCAGGGAAATGGTGGAAAAAATTAAAACCAACGTGATAACTGTTTCCAAAAAGCAAGATAAGCAAAATCCAGTCAGTTTATTAAGAATATGAGCTCTCCCAGAGACACCGGACTGTGCGTTCTGTCATTGTTATGGTCTAGAAAAGCTGGTGGTCCCCACTATCTTCAAGTACACCCACAGATCCAGTTAAATTCAGCGGTGGTCAGGGAGGTTTCCCTTCTGTCTGTCTGCTCGGGTGCAAAACATTCAACCATGCCAGCCTGTGTTTCAATATGCATCCACGTAGTCCAGCTCAGCAGCATCCATCCTGCTGTGGCTGGCCCCGGGAAGTCAGCTCCGGGACTCACTGAGCAGGCAGAGCTGTCGCTGCTGCCACATCAGCTCTGATCTAGTCTGATTCAGCCTGCTGCTACAGAGTCACTTGAGGGGATCCTTGTGGGGATACCAAAGCAAAAGCACTTTTTGTTTCCAGGATGAGTACTTCTACTTTGGACACAAGGATCTCTCCTTCCCTCTTGTGGGATTTGGAGCAAAGACCGCTGACAGTTGTACCACCTGCTGGATGGGTATCATCTCCCCAAATCCCCTTTTGTGCAGTTCTACTTACAGTCTGGTATAATATATATATACCAGTTGTGTTCCCACAAAACAACAAAATGCTAGGTGTAATCATGGTAAAGCAACATTTTTCTTCATGCAAAGAAACTTGGCCAGGTCGTTGCATTATTGAGGAAGCATTCTTTTTAACCCAGGTGTGGCACATGAATAAATTTTACCCAAATGCCAGACACGTGATGTCTCCTGCATTCTTGCAAGATATCCTGCATTTCTTCCCACTGTGCTGGAATGCTGAGCCACAGCAGCAGCAGCATGAAGCTACCAAGGCAAAAATGACCAACAGAGCTGAAGTCAACACACCACAGCTGCTTCCCAGTATCAAATCTTAGATATAGACTAAATTGGTGGCCTAAATTTCCTAATTTTTGATGCAAACTTCATCCCTGGGAGTGCGTTGGGTGTTGTGCACTTTAGAATGGCAGACAGAAAAGATCGTGGGGACAGACCTGTTTGAAAATGAGTCATTTGTAAGGTCAAACTTTCGAGATGTCTCATTTCAATTGTCATCCTGTTAAAATACCAGGGCAAGGGAACTGGAGTTGGTCATTCTGTTATGTTTTTCTTTGGTGGTAAACAAGTTGGCATTTTTTACTTGACTGATCAAAGTTTGTTTTTCCCGGATGCATATGCCTCCAAGGAGGGATATTGCCTTTGAGTTAGATTTTGCAATTGTCATTGGCTGAGTTCTTGATTACCGAAATCAAGAATGGCTCAGCCTCTTATCTGAGAAGTGCAGGGCGGAGAGCTAGGTAAATGTTTCTTCTCTTGGCCTATCTCCATTGCAGGACAGGGAGGGGTTTGTTTGCCTAATCAGCCTGTGATCTGAGGGTTTGTTTTGCAAAGGAGCTTGTGGGGCTGGTTTCTTTGGGTTCCCAAACCTGAGGCAACAGCACTCGGAAACATGTAATTCTTAATATTCGTAAAGAGGACATAGGCTTTTCTTTTTCTTTTTATAAGCAAAGCCAGTCATGCAGCAAAGTAAAAGTATGTCAGAAATAGGTGTTTTATTTATAACTCACTGCATTAGAAAACAACCAAACAAAACCAAATATAGTCCAGTTCAACCTTTGTTTTATGTCATCATGTTGTACTTGCTCTTCCTCTTCTCAGGATGACAGTCCTGGGATCTTGATGCCAACCTGTGGAAGAATGATTCCCAGACAGAGCATCTGGCTCCTCGTATGAGTCCTGAGGCGGTCAGTTGCATTGGTGGCCATGGAGTTGCCTCTGGCTCTCACATGTGGTTTCATTAGTCGCTTGATGGGACTCTGTGGTGGCTCTGCCCTTCTGAATGCGGCCTCGTTTTAGCTTTTCAATCTAAGTCAGTTTGCACTTCTTAATTATTTTTGTAGTGACCATTCCCTCCAGGAGGTATTGCCCTTCCCTCCCAGCCTTTTCTGTTCCTATGCCTGGGTGCGGTAAGAGCCATATTGTAAACAGCAGACTCAGCCTGCTGAGGGGCATAGCCTTTCCCACTGTTATGTTCCTGATCTTGTCTGGTAGACAGAATTACTTTGCTTTTTTCCTTCACTTTGCAACTTAAAGCACAATTCTTACAGCTCCGTCTTACCTGAGGAACTTTGAGAAACTTCATGCAGGAGTAAGGATATGGACATTGAAGGTGTGGGGTTTTTTTTTGTGGAAGTAAGGCAAGGAAGATTTAAGGATTTGACTCTTGAAGAGACTTTAACTGCTAGCAAGGCCACAGGAAGGAAACAGTGGGTGCTGTGTGCCCTGACTTCTGCTGATCTGGTGTGGGAGTGGGACACAGCACTTTGCAGGACTAAACCCCTCTGGTCTCAGGGCTGGATACTGCAGATAGATCCACACTGGCACAGAATTAAACACAGGTCTTCCCTTTAGTAACTGACATACAACAGTTTTATTTGTTAATTAGATAATGATGATGATCTCTCTCTCCCTTATTGGCAGTCCCTAGACTGCCCCAAGAACACAAATTTTAATCCCCTTCCCCGTCCAGCCTAAGCCGTTACCATAGATCAGAGCCATTAAAGCTGCAAGTGCACAAGAAGGGTATGTAACTCAATTACAGGAGAGAAGGGTATACCCAGCTGCAACTGATGTGGAAATTGGGTATGGCTACTGCAAATCACTGTGGAATTATACAAGCTGATGTTAAACAAGCAACAGGGCAAATTAGCCCTGCACTGAGCTGTATGCTGCTGTGCGTACACAGCTACTGGTGCCTGAGTTAACCTGTTTAAATGCAGCACAGCTATCTCTACATAACCCTGCATTTTGCTTGTAGCTATATCCAGTGGGAGACCAAAGAATAGGAACTGCTTAAAATAACTTGTCTGCATTTCTGCAAGTTTAGTGTCTTCTCTCATCTCAAAACCGGAGAGCCTATTCTGAAGCAGAGGAAAATCCTATTTGCTATCAAGCAGCCCTGACTTGTGTCCCCAAGGCCACTTTTCTGCAGACTGCTCCCCTGGAACTAGAGCCAAACCATGTTGCATTTGTGCTTCAAGACAGGGCACACCATGGTTGCAAATCCTGTATTTTTACTCGTTAGAGGCTATGCAGCACAGGACCCAGGAAGAGGCAAGAATTTCTTGACCTGGATTCAGTTCCATTCAGTGAGACTGGTACATGCAAAAAGGGCACAGGAGGTGTGTGAGAGGTAGCTGGAGAAAGTCTGGCTAGGGATGCAGAAGAGAAAAAGGGTTTACAGGCAAAAGACCCTTTATAAAACTAAGCAAAATACCAAAATAAAGAATTGTAGTAGGTACTTTTAACACCAGGTAGGTAGATGGTAGGGACACCCATTTTCCCCAAGAGAATGCTCATCCTTTTGCGTAATGCGTGACCTTGATGTCTCTTTTTGGCAGTGAGACAGAGGTGTACTGAAAGTTTTTTGAAATTATACCCCAAACACTGAAAGTTGAATCTTCCAATAAGACATACACAAGCACAGCCTGTTTGGTAGAAGCCACAACTGATGTTAAAAATCTGTTAATAGCAAAGCTTCTTGCCCTGCTTTAATTAGCACTGTGTGGTTTTCTCCTTGCTCCTTTCTCAAAAATCAGTTACTTCAGAAATAGTTGTATAAGGCAAGATATAAAAGAAGAACTAATGACCTCTCTGTATGACAATAATTGCTGGCAAGTGGCTTGAAGCTTAGATAAAGACTTTACCAAGCAGCTACTTTGGGTGGCGCTTGAAAAATATATTTTGCAAATGCACGCATATTCTTTGTGAAATGCTTAATTTTCATACCACTTTTGACTGAGCAGAAAAAGACCATCTTTAAGGGGATAGCTTGCCCATCTGGGGTCAGTGCAAAAGAATGGAACAGATTTTTTTTATAATTATTTATAAGATGTCTGCTTCCATAACGCTGTTCCTTGAGTGTCAGACGACCTCAGGGGCCCTTGGCCACCCCCCTCCATGTGTTGGTCATCAGTAATGATTCACTCCTTGAAAGATGTGGAGCAACTCTTAAATTCATGTAGGTTCCCCTCCCTCCCCATTTTATCCATCTTCTTTTGGTATGCTCCAACCAAATTGCCAAGGATGTAGAATTTAAGACTTGAGGATATCAGGAGCACAGCATGTCATCAGGTCTGATTAGGACTTGGGTGCTGTTTTCAATGGAAGCATTGTTTGCAATGTATTTGTATTGTTTATTTTGATCCTGCAGCCCCACCCTGCCAAAAAGTTCCTCAGAGGTGCACTCTGGACATTGATACTATTTCACACACAGTCTTGTGACTGCTCCCTTCTGCTATAATTCTTATTCAAAGTTTGATAACTCTAGTGGCCCCAATCATTGTGCTAGGTGCTGCACAAACCTTTAGGTTTTATCTAGAAAAGATTTTACATTCCTAGTTTAAATAGCTTGGCTGATTGAGTGATAACGTAACAATATGCTAGGCTGGACAGACCACCGATCCTCATTCCAGGATTTGAGTGTTATTGGCTCTCTTTACATTTACTGTAAGTGCTCCAGAAATGATTGTGTTCTGGGAGAAAAAAAGTGCAGTGTCTAGCTCTTTCAAATATATTGGGAGCAATCAGCCTCAGCTAAAAACGTAATCTAAACTGCCAATCTAGCTGTATCTTCCAAGAATTGATAAGGTTTGTAGTCTAAGACCATAGTTAAGGGTCCTCTTGCAAGGCTACCTAATGCAGTACAAAGCATCACCAACCCCATCTCTTTGTTAAAACCATGTGCAGAATTTGAATAAGCAGCTGCACTAACACTCCTCTTCTGTTTCACAGTGCCAGCTGAGTCAGGTTCATTTGAAGAGCCTCCATCCACAGTAACTTCTTAAACTGCTACAGCTATACTTGTAAGAGAACGTCTCACTATGGCTGGGATAGACAAGACAGGATCAGAAACAGCCACAGAAAGACTGGTGGTTTTGTCCTTGGTTTTTGGCTGCGGTTGCTAAAACTAGTAATTAATGTGTTCCAAGAGCCTAACGTAGTTCCCCTGTAAGGGGAGGAAAAACCATTTCCTGAACATGCCTTGCTGAGTGGCACGTGCCTTCAGTAGGTGAAGTAAGGAGGGTGAGATTTTTGGCTTTCTGTCCACTATCATGGAGTGGTAACAAGTTAAACACTGGATGAACGCATCAAATTGGTCTATATACGCCTCTGTGGCTAGAACTGTAAAAACAGTAAACTACAGTCTGCTCTGTGCTGCTTGGAGCAGATAATACATTGCCTGCACTTAACTTTCGTTATGCCATTTTCTAGCAGCTCTACAGGAAAATAGGGCCAGACAATAATCCCACCCAGGGGCAGAGCTGTAACACAGACCTGTTGAAAATTTTCCATCAAGTTCCCATCTTTTTCATTGATGGTGTTTTGGCTGGTTGGTATTGTCTGAAGATCTCTTGAGACATGCCTTTTTCACAGGGAGGAATGGCTTGTTCCCAATTCTTGGCAAAGTCAACACACTCTGACAGCTAATTGTTGGAGATGATTGCTTCTTATGTAGAACCTGTCTGGGGAAAGAGGTCAATGTCGGAAGGGAATGGGATTGACAGGAAATGAATCCTTTTCTGAGATCCAGAGATGCTGTCACATTTGGTCAAGTTGGAGGTGTTTTTTATATCATGAGGCCTACTGGTTTGAAAGGTCAGCAAGTCTGGAGTAGGGCTATCTGATTCAATGTCATGCCTCAACCTGGCTTTACACAGAGTTGAAGTTATATATGCTATCCTCTCTCTCTTTTCCGGCTGCACTGTGATTTGGCTCTCATGCAGAGCACTGCAGAGGAGGGCACATGGTCTTCTGTTTGGGAGCATCTTTAGGGCACAGCAGCAGAAATTTAAAAGAAATACACCACTAGAGGGCATCTGCACTTTCTCACAACTGTAACGTAAAGTTGTTCACAATTGCAAAAAAAGTCAGTGAAGCATTTACAGCTGAAGTTATAAGGTACTGGAGCTCAGAACCTGTTGCATGTGAATTATTTTTTTTTACCAAACACATCCCACTGCTTTGGGTCCTCAAAAGAAGAACACACTGAGATGCATTAATGAGCAGAGCTTAAGACGGTATATCAAACCCTGAAGGTGACCAAGGTATAAGGTTTGAGAAGAATCATATTGCACAAAAAAAAATGGATGTTTGCTTATTTTCACTGTGGAACAAATGAGTTGAGAGAGAGAAAATGGCCTTTGAGGGAGAGAGGGAGGAACTAGGCTTGCCTAGGTCCCCCATGAATACATCTGCAATTCATCTATACAGAGATGCTGAGGGAAGTCAGGAGAGCATTCTCACTATCTAATATAGTGGCCTTTTTTTGCTATGTTTTAATTCTCCCTAAGAACTAAAGAATTACATCATTTACATATTTTAATATAGGTGTGCTCACTTCACAAGTTTTGTTGATTTGCCTTTGCTTTTCCAAGTACTGCATGTAGCTGTGCCTTCACCATGGTATGCTAGGTTTTATGAACCCTGGGGAGCTCATCTGGAAGCTGCAGAGCAATCTCTGAGCCGCACCACAGCAGGAAGACCTGGACACAATTGGCTGGAGTTTAGTTGGACACAGCCCACAACATGTTAGTGTGGCTACAGATTCACCCATGTTGAGTTGTTTTCCCTTATGTGTATACCTTCTCTCCTCTTTTCTGAGAGAGGGCCCTGCACAGGGCACCTCACTCCTCCTCTTCAGTGCTGCCATCTCGAGAGGAAAGAAAGGATGTGATTTCAAATGTAAAATAAAACTCCAATGGTCTCCACTTGGCAGAGATGATTCCAGGTTAAAGATGATCCAACCCATCCTGTCCAGACCTCCCCAGGCTTGCTTTCTGCAGGTAAGGGATGATACAGTCCTGCACTAATGCAGGCTAAGCCTCCTCCCTCACTCCTGCCTTTCTGAGCAGGGATCCTCAGATATGCCATACTGTGCCAAACCCTTTACAGTGGTTTTGTGATGTGAGCTAGTATCTGCTGGAGATGCCGAGCTGAGACGTGAACTCGTTTCACAGAGGGATCGACCTGAATTCCCTGAAGTGAGTCTAGTCCTTTTACTCACTAGGCTCCCTCTTTTTGTACTTAATCAAATCCTAAATCCTCTGAAGTGAAAAAATGCACATTTTGTTTTCAATGACTTGCTGAAGCTGAATGCTTCTCACAACCAGCAAGGCCTATGAAACTAGTATTTATTAAGGATGAGTGATTTCTCACACTTATTCTGTTTCTATCCAAGACTGCCAACTTGGTCCACCTGGGTTTCAGAACTGAGATATCACATTTCCCACGTCTCATGCCTTCTCTATACTTGCCCTGCATTATTTATTACAGAACTGAGTGCTCCTGGGGTTCACTGTCAGGCAGGGTCAGACTTTGGGCTCACCTCTGCCGTAGCAGTGTTGGAAGGCTGCTGCACCAGCCAGTTTAGTGAGCAGGCTGGTCCTGCAACTGGTGCCGCAAATGGGAACTTAAAAGCTACTCTATGGAGAAACTCAGAGGAAACTGGGAGTCAAAGCAGCAGTGAGGACCCGGAGCTTCTTACTCCTCAGGAAGATAAGAGGGATATTAACTGGCGTCTCCCTTACAGCTGTTTTGGCTAATTTTTTGGGGTTTTTATTGTTTCAGGGCAGGCGAGGGGGCAGTATCCCTGCTGGCAGTAACACCCTTAATGACTGAGTTGATCAAATCAGTGTCATCCATTTGGGCCTTTCTGGCCAGGTTGGGAACACTGCTTGTAAAAGGATTTCAGAAATTTTTCACTTGAGTGGCTTCCCAAACTGGCTCAGAGGGGGAAAAAAATGCTATTTAGTAATAAAGTTATGTTGCCATTTCTAAACTGCTAATTGGATGCCCCCTCTGAATCATTCCAGATCAAACAGGTATGTGGTTAACTAAGGCTCTAATTTGGAAATTTGTTGTACCATCTTTTGTCCTGGTGAAACAAGAGTTGTAGCGGCAAGACCAGCACAGACACTTTGTTTCCCGTATACCTGCGATATTTCTGTAGCTTGGGAGGAACAGTGGCTGATTGTGATAGAAGGAAAAGGTAAACAGACATTTACAACTTGGGAAAATAAGCTCTAGAAAAGATTACAGAGTGGTTAATTTTTACGGTGTTTATTTCAGAATAATTCTAAGAGTTATGCAGTATAGCTCAGATCTCCCTGTGACGGTGAGGAGCTTGAGCTGCCCCATGAAAGCTGCTGTTTGGATGAGACCTAAAACTACTGCTAGCAACAAAAGAAGATGGGGACATGTGGTTCATCCTTGCACTGCAGAAGAGGGGCAGACGCTTCCCAGATCTTGCAAGACAAGTTTCATATTTTAAAATTCTGGGTCACTTCTTTAATTAAAAAGTTATGCTTTTAAAAATGTTTCTACTCAAATGCACTGCAGCACTGGGAGATGGAGTATTTTTTTGTCTGAAGCCTGTATCATCTATCAAAACGTGCTGCATGAAAACAGCTGGATCTTGTGTTTGAGTCTTCATAACTGAACTGAACATTTAGACTGTCTTTTTCCATCAAATGTGTGATTTAACAGCGCAGCAGTGGATGAATCTAGGACAGTCTCTGAATTGCAGAGTTCTGTACTAGCTGTCTGCAAAGCAGGAAGAAAAAGAAATGACAGGCTGCTGGCAGAAAAATACAATGATACTACAATAAGCATACACCACAGTTCATTTGATGGACAGCAGTGCCTACTCCCATAGAAAAGGCCTGGAATTCATGTGGATTAGTTCCTTGTGATATGTGCATAGAAATCCAAATATTCTCTTCTCAAACATGTTCGTTGCTGTTCTGTTTTCTTCTGGTCACTTACTAATATTAGAAGTGACAAACTGTGAAACCAACATTGCAGGAAAGGCATTGTATGTTTGTGAAAATTTTAAGCCTGCGTGGGTCCATCCTGCAGTCTTTCCTCCTGCAATGCTTCCCATAGCCCTGTGTGTGTCTGTCTGCATGCCCACGCTCGTGGGCTCCTGGTTGCTACAAATGGCTCAGTCCCTTTTCTTTGGGATCTGTCACGATGGGAGTCTGTACAGTGTTCGGCTCTGTGCTTGACTGAAAGCTTGAGAAGTCAAAAGCTTCTAGAAGAGTCTCAAAAAAACAACAACATACACACATAACTGAAAACACATGAGAGATGAGAAAAAGAGAAATAATGCAGCATGCAGTAACATTTGGAAGCTTTCTCTCTTTTTAGCAGTATCAGAGAGGCTCCAGCAAGAAAGGGACCCCTGTAACCCACAGGGCCTCTGTAGGAAACACAGCAACAGCTGAATGGTGCATGAGAGCTGAGGCTTCAGGGAAAACCTCCATGAAAAATAAAAGGAAGGGGAAAAAAAAAGAAAAAAAAAAAGCCCAGTATTTTTTTTTAAAGCTCTGTACAGATGTGATGACAATTTGATGAGTCCTTCTGCTTTTTTTGCTTTCATACAAATTGATAGCCTACACTTGGGAAAGGTCTACAGTGCTTATGAGCATCTCATTGTCTGCTTGAAGTTACAAGCTGACTGGAAAAGCTAAGAAAAGCGGCATTGTAGAAAAGGGAAAAGGTGTTTGGCAATGTCAGGAATTATATGTTGCTGGTGGCACACACACTCAGAAGTAAGGACCGCAGGCAAGTTCACACTGTTAAGCAAAGTTGCAGTGGAACCAGCGTAGTGCCAGTGCCAAGCACTCAAAAGCCACTAAGTTTTGCCTCCCAGAGTCATGATACTGTTATAACACTGCGTGGCTTTTTAAGGCAACGATGTACTGTTGTGATTTGCTTTCTGGTTTTTGAACTGCTGTGGGTTGCGTTCTCACGGTTTGCCCTGCAACCACAGGGATACTTTTTGTATTTTTTACATGAAAGCTGTTCCCTCAGCTTCTTCAAGAAGAAAATTGAGAGTGTGGCCTCTAAGAAAACAATCAAATGTGACAAGTGTTGCAGTAAAGTCACAAACATTAAGACCATTTTTATTATGAGGATTTGGCTTCTTATGGATAAGAAGACTCTGTTACCCTTGAGTTTTGCTTGCTCTCTAAGGCCTTGCGTATATAAACCTTTCATTCCTTTGTCAAATCAGCTCTGCCATGACCCCCAGAGAGGACAGCTAGACCAGCCAGGCATGGTGTAGCTAGTGTTGCCTCTGTTGCCTTACTGCCTATCAATATGGGAATGGATTCGCTGCAGCGTTAATGTGGATGAACATCTGAGCTTAAGCTGTCGTAGGGGGTGCGTATTGGCAGTGCAAAACCATGCACAGGCACTATGTGCACTGCGAGGGCTTCTGAGGACTTGTCCACCCTGAAATTTATGAGTGTGGTAAACTGAAGTGCTCTGTGATCCTTTCTGAGCCTGTTGTGAAAGGATTTATCTTTCTTTGCTATCTCATCAGAGTGATCTGCGGAAGATGGTGGAAGATGTCAGAGAGCTACTGGCCACATTGAACAGTTTTGTGTTCACAATCATTGCAGAGGGAGGGGGTTAAGAGCCCCCTCCCTGAAGGCTTCCGTCTGGAGTTCACACCCTAAGGCAGGCCAGGGAGATTGGACTGAACTGCCCCAAGTGTAACACGGTAGTAGCTTTCTTGCGGGGGGGACACACCAAATCAGAGAGCATGAGTTAATTCTGTAGCTAAGATATGTGATTGGGAAGAAATGCTGGTGACCATATTTTACACTTTTGTTTATGCAGCTTCTCTGTTGGGGGATTACTGTATAAGTAGCAGTATGGTGGGAAATTTACAGAGAACATCAACTTTTGTTGATTGGATATGAAAGAGTACTTTGAAGCTGGCTGTACAACGAAGTACCCTCACCCGTGTGTTTTGGTCCAGAGCATGCTGGGTCTGAATCTCTATTGTTCTGAAACAAATACGGTTATTTATACCTATGACGAGTAAGTGAAGGAGGGTATAAGATAGGACTGCTGTCACGTGGTAGCATTTCACACTCACAGGTGTAGCAGGTGTAAGTGACTGTACGAGATGCAGGACAAGGGAAAACCAGACTAGTTGTTATTAGGTCCAAACCACGACCTTTGTCAAGGCTCTGAGCTTGTCTACCCTTGAAAACATTGATTGCTAGGAGTGTACAATAAAGCCCTCAGTGGAAACTTAGCAAAAGAGCTCCTTTACAAGACAGCATTTTTGTAATTCCGTCTTACATATACAACAGTAAGAATAAATTTGCTCTGGGGACCTGAGTGATGACCCATTCTGATCGATTACAATCATTTGCTGTGAGGCCGTGAATGAATCTGCTACTAGGTTTCTCCTATAAGCACATAAGGGGTTGGGAGTGCGGGGTGTGACTGGCAGTTTTCTAATACAGAAGATAGATAAAGCATAGATAATGTTTGCAAGAGAGTTCCTTTGTGATTGCAGCTGCCCACATTAAATGAAATAAGCTGTGATGGCAAAAGATTGGGAGTTCTGCCTTTTTATTTTCTAGCTTTTTGCCAGCACGGGTTTTTCAACTCTGAGCCAGCACAGCTACACCAGCAAAGCCTTTCAGTGGAAACCAAAACATGTTTCCTTAGCTTGTGTAGACAAGGCATCAGAGAAAGACTTGCAATCTTTTGATCAGCAGTACAGCAGTTTGAAAGTTCACAAGGTGAGAAGCACTTCGCACCAAGAATATACACTGCAAACTGTATTTAGAAATAACATTTTTAATTAAAACCAGCATTTCTGATCCTGTTGGCAGTAGCTATGGGGCATAAGTGAGGATATCTTTTCTGACAGGAGATGTTCAGGATCTTGATGCAAGAGACTGCAAACCAGTCTCAAGCCTGCTTGAATAATCAAATTAAGAACTTCCCTTCTTAGGCATACATTTTTGAAGTGGCACGTGCAGGTCTAGCACAGAGCAGTCATTATTGCCGATAACAGAGCTGACATCAAGGGCTTTCCTATGTTATCGAAATTTGTAAAGATGCAAATACAGACTCTTTGTGTAGATCCTGGCTGTGGTTTTACAAGATGCTATTTTTGTGGCACAGCCAGCTTTAAAAGTTCCAACTCCTTCTGGTTCCCAGAGCCTGTTTCTGTCTTCGTACTTCTGTTATCCCTCTGCTGTGCTGCCGCACTCCTTTAGGATCCAGGTGAAAAACAAACCAAACACTTTCCTTTTTAGTTGGCATGATTTTACTGATCTACTTTGCAGCACAGACCCCTAAATAGTGATAAGGCATGTGTGATAGGTGGTGAACTGTGGCATGAAGGTGGCAATACGTCATTAGGAGTGGGGTTGGATGTGGGTGGGATCATCTTCCACCAGCTTTGTGCCGGAGGCAGGGTCTTATGAAACTGCACAGTATCGGGAAAAGCGTGTCATTGCAAACCCCACCATGACCTCCTTGACTCTGGGGCTTGCAAGCCCGGCCCTTGAAACTACTCCATAGGAGTGTCTTGCTTGGCCGTCCTCAAGCCCATCTTACCCAATCTGAGAAACTGAACCTTGAGTCCATTGCTCCTTCATGCTCTTTCTGTGAATTCAAGGGCCCATGGGCTGCCAGACCCTTCCCAGTATATCTACTGCTTCTGCCGGGCTCACAGCATCACCTCCAGTGGAAGCAATGGTGCTTCTGCTATGGCCACTGCAGGGTCACCAGTGCCTTGTTAAGGTTGCAGCCCAGCTTCAGGCATTGCCTACGCCAAAGTTCCTGCAGAAAGCATCACACTGTGACAAACAGAGGACCTGTGTGGGATCTGAAACAGAGACTCACATATGCAGGAGCAAATGGGCCCATGGCTGGGACTTCTGTCTCTGGTAGTGATCAGTGGAGAGTAAGGGACCGGGGCAAACATCTCTGCCCCAGCTGCTGATGCGTGTGGCTCAGCATACTCCCATGCTCCAAGGAGGTTTGTATAGGATGCAGAGGGGTATCTCTCTGGAACGATGCAACACCAGAGGCAGGGACACTTCTGGGGAAGAGGGTTCATCCTAGCCCAAATCACTCACCCCACACAGCTCTCCACTTGCCCCAGCCAGGACAAGGGAGCAGGGAGGCAGCAGCAGGGTCAGGCTGCTCCACCAGTGCCACTGGGCAAACCCACATGCTCCAGTGTCGGCAGGCCTCAGCCCTTGCTCGCCCCCACAGCCCCTGTTTGACGAGGGGAGCTTTGTTTGCTCACTGTCCCCAATACTCAGGTGCTCACTCAGTGGCTTCACTGCCCCTGTACACAAGTACCTGGCAGCAGGCATGGCCCCTCTGGCCTGTTCCCCAGGCAAGAGCCACACAAACCTCCCTGTGCATCAGGAAGGCAGCTCTGGAAGGAAAAGTCAATAGTCAAGTCTCCTTGCCAGTGAGAGTGCAGCCTATTTTACGCCACTCATTTGTCTCGTCACTCGTGGTGCCACGTAGCACAGTGAAAACTAGAAAACATGCTGAGTGCGGTAAATAAAGGCAGTCAAGCAGGATCTTGCACATTGCACTTGCTTCCTCATTGGTCTTAGTGCATCTTGTCTTGCCAAAACTAAAGTAAAACGCAATGCTGAGTGGCTCTGAGCAAGCTGCCGGTGTTTTGCTCATACAGAGATTTTAATCTCTACTGGGACTTGCAGTATTAGGAGGGGTTAATGGAAATGCCCCCCATTTTAAAGAAAGGCATTTTTGTTTCTTTTTTCATCTCTCACTCCGGCACAGCCACCAGTGGAACGAGAGGGTCCACTGCTCTCATTCTGTGTCACGATCTTTATTGAGAATTCGTCTCGCTTCTGTCACTGTACATTAGAGACAGGTTTATTCCATTTGGCTTCCTATGCCCAGTTCAGAAAAGCTACAACAGTCACAGGGAAACCTGAAGCTCTCTTTGCTCCTTTGGAGTGTGTCATCATAAATCATCCCAGCTAAAAGGCCATATGCCACTTTGTGCTACATTCTCTCAGTTAATAAAATGCGTTACATCTTAATGCCTCCGGGCAAAAATATGAGTCTTATGGATCATGCTTTATCTGTCTCAAGACAGCAGGTAAATGGATAGTTCTGCATAAATGAAAATTGCTTTAACTTAGTTCACACTAAGGAGCCACTGAAGAAACAGTTAAAATATTTCTGATTGCTATTCAATGCTTTCAGCCACTGGCTCAAATATAACTGACAAAGGAAGATACTAAGTTAAAAACCCCAACATTTTGCACATGCATAAGCAGACATATTCCACACATAAACATACACACACATAAACACACACATAAACACAAGCACACATTTACAAACCTAGAAGGAGCATTTTCCCTTGGGTTTTTTTTTAGGCCTTTCACATTCACCTTTTCAAGCTATCCTTACAAAAGGTAGAAAAGCTATTTCATTGAAAAGAGTAAAAGAGGACCAAAATCTCCATTTAATCACAAGACTTGACAAATCAATACTTAACAAATAACTTTTAAAATCAGACAATAATACTAGAGCTATGATAATATTGCAAGGTTCAGCAAATCTGGTAATATAAATAACTTTTACATTTTCATTTTGAAAGGCGATCAGGGAAGACCTCGTTTGTGTTGGCCACTACAGAAATATAGAAGAGGGCTGTTGCTGCTTCAGAAGATTCTCCTAAAAGAGGCAGGAAATGTTATCTTTGGCATCAGTTAAGGAAAACTGTGAGCTTTCTGTGAACTCAAGAAAGGCAGTGCAGGATACAGGAGTGTTCACAGATAAGATTTCTCTTTCAGTTATACACTAGCACATAAGGCAAAGTGAAAATTAATTTAGATTCTACTGACAGGATTAAACAAATATCTTTCTTATAGCAGTAGGCTCATTTTATTCCTGAACTATTAGCCAAAATAAGTGACACAAAACAATTAAACCATTCATCTCAATTTAGGATCCTAATGCACACCCATGGTCAGCAGCGCTCATAAGTTCTTCATTTTCATCACCATTCATTTTTAAATGGTTTAATGCTGCCTCTGATTGCCAAGTGCTAAAATATGAATCTTCTTCACACTTCTGAGTCACTGATGTAACTAAACTGTGACTTTGGTATCAGAGAGTTTCCTAGGAGTAGTGCAAGCTGGGGCCACGAAAACATCTGAGTCACGATTTCCAGGGTAATTCAAGCCCACCTTTATCAAAACTGAACAAACTCCCACGTTCTCCCTCTTCACCTCACCAGCAACCCCCGGCAGCTCTCTTCAGCGGTAGCTGGGTGGTTGACACCTCGATTTTGGGTTTTTTTGTCAGCCTGAAAATTAGTCACTGCTCCTGTCTCTTCTGACAGCATCAACACTGGCTTCCACAAAGGCGTTAAAATACGTATTTTCCTTAGATAAGCATATTCCTCTTGATTGAACATCCTCAACCAATGGATGTACAGGTAAGTGGGAACAAGAGCAGGTACAGTTTTGCTTCAGGTCTTGGGCCTGCTAGCTGTGAACACCTTGTGTCTCACACTCCCCCAGCTAGATGTGCTATGTAAAGGGCCATAGCTACATGCTCAGCTAGACCTTTTTAGAAGTGAGGGGCTGTAAATAAGAAAAGATGGAAGCTATAAATCAGTAGACCAAAAATATTGTCTCTGGTGTCAGTGTAATGAGCTAACCACTCATTTTCTCCTAGTAATAGGGAGAAAAATGAGGGGATATTTTGTCACATTGAAACAAACAAGCAAAACTTCCTTCATCTTTCTTCCATGGTCTTCAGCCAAAAAGAAAAAAATCATCTGTAAAGTTGAAGGAAACAGCTTTCCTTTCTTCTGTTTTGATTTTCTCAAGTCTCAGCTTCTGGAGTCTTCTAGGATTGCCTGGGCTAGATAGATGGCTATCTAGTTGACTTTGTGATAGGTTTTTCTTTGCCTTAAAGGTCTGGAAAACCACAATGAGGGAGGAGATGTGAGGTGAAGGTGCCAGGAGGTGAATGTTGTCCTCCCAAGGGCCTGTCAAACCTCACACTTGGGATGCCACACGTCCTTAGCTGTGCACACTTCCTCCAGCAAACTTTTCTTCTGGAACAGCTGTTGTTAGCAGCAACTGGGACTGGAGCCTTTGTGTCCTGCCTGGCAGCAGAGCAGGCTGCGGTGCAGAACTGCCACAGAGGCACAGCTCCTCTCCCCCAGGAGCCACAAGCAAGGGTGCACAAGAGCACCCCATTTCCCCTCTCTTTCCAATCAATCACAAGTTCCTCCAGGAGGTACTCACCCAAATGCCTTCACCAGCTCTCACTGGAAGTTTTCCTTTGGGAAGGCAGACTTGAAGCGTTCACTCTCTGACTGGCATTCTTGCGTTCAGCCTCTGTTTCTTTGGCAGGGCTATGGCTGCAGCCCAGCAAACTGACACTCCTATCAGGTAGGAAAATTAAGGAGGAAAAGGCTTTTAAAATACCTTCTCTCCTCAACCAAAGGTATAATTGTTGTTAGCAATTGTAAAACTATTCACTGTCTACATTACATCAGTTATTCTTATTTCTTCCAATTTTTTCACACTTGTCATATTAAATATATCTGCTTACAGAAAGATAATAAGCCTAATATTTTTTAAGCCTTTTCTGTCCAGCAAGTCAGGCATAGTACAGCTATATTAGTACCAAACCTACGCAAATAATTGTGCAGTTCTGGGTATTAGTATTAGTACTAGTTTTAGTATTTTCACCAGAGCCTGAAAATTGATTGTGCCATTTTCAGGAATTAACTTTGATGGAGGCCTTTCTGAGGGATTTAACCCCAGTACTATATTTTTCATTTGAGTCTTGAAAAACAGGTGACTGTAAAGATAAATCTGTAATTAGGGTTAGATGAGAGAGGAGACTCCTCACAGTGAAAATAGATCACAGGGTTGTCTGTATCTGACAAGGTATGTACAGCCTTGACAACTTCAGTCAGACTGTGTATGGGTACAGGGTTTCATAATATTAAACATAAGGACCAAACGGTTTAACAAAGCTTCCTTCAGGAGCGATTTCTGAAGGCTACAGATAAACCTGTGAATCGCCTGGTCTCTTGCTTGCACGAAACAAGCAGAGTTCTTTTACTAAGGCCTTCAGTGGTCTATATAAATCAGTATAAATGAGAGCTCCTTTTCTTCCTTTCTAAGGACAGCACTTGAATCCCTTTTTGGTACTCAACTGCTTGCTTTAAGTCAGTCAATTCAAAGAAAAATTAAAAAAAAAAAGAAAAAAAAAGAAAAATAGAAGAAGAAGAAGAAAAAGAACAATCAAAAAAACCCACAAAAAAAAAAAAACAAACAAACCCCCCAAGAACAGCACATGTAAAGGGAGTAATTATTTTGGGAGATACCCTTAACATTTTTTGTGGTCTGACACCTACACGCTGGCTGGGCAAAGGACACCAGTAAATATTTTTTGCTAATGCTGAACATAGTTCATGTCTAACATCAAAGCATTTATGTGTCTGTGAGGGCTAGCCATATGCCAGAATTGTCCTTTGTGTTTTGTTTGATGGCAAATTGTGCAACAAATAGATTAATAGCACAACTAAATTGATTGCACAACTAAAAGAAGGCCAAATACCAGGCTACTTAGGCTGCAAATGAAATTATTCAGAATCTTCTGTGGGCTTCAGGTGGGGCTCCAAATTTGCTAGACAGTTAAAAGACTTTGGGCGGAGACGCTGGCCTTTGGCTACAATCAAACGTGGTGCAGGAGAATACCCGGAGCACAGCGCCAGCAGCTTTACCTTCAGTTGGGGTCGGACATTTTGCCTTTCAGAGTTGGATGAGGTGATCTCATGGAAAAAAGAGAGAGTCTTTATTCCTCTGAAACTTTCCTCGTGTTTAGCACTGTGGAACTGCATGAGAAGATGTCTGCTTTCAGTGCTGCTGGTGGAAAAACAACTCAGGCACGGTGTCCTGGCTGATGCTTGGGTACAGCAGTCCCCACGGGTGCGACTACACCATTGCTTCCTGCCCAGCCTCCTGCTCCTTTTAGAGTTACTTGCATTTAAATGGTCCTAACTTGGCTTTGAAGTTAATATTTCTTTGAGGGGAACGAAGTGATGTACTTACGTCTTCAATGGTTTGTTTAGCGGCGGTTGTTTGCGAGGGTGGCTTAGCGAGGAAGTGGAATTCGGGGAGTTTTACATTGGCAGTAATAACCCGCAGCTTTTCTACAGCCTCTTCTGTCTTCAAAGTCCTGTGCAAATACGAGCTGATTAATCACGCTGATGAGCGCCTGATAGGCCATCGTTTTGAAAAGAAAGCGTTTTGTTCTGCACAAAAAAAAACGGTAATGAGGAGCTATTAAAAACACACTATCCATTTACTCCCCCGCTGTCCAAATAGACTGAAGCTTCAAATAACTTTTAGGCAAAACCAAAGGTGCATAAATCGGTGATGTAAGGAGTGCTTTTCCCTCTCCCAGTACCTCCAATGGCAGACTATTTTTCTTATTGTCTTTACATTTCCTAGCGTTTGAAAATGAAGAGGGTGTAAAGGAAAAAAAAAAAAAAAAAAAAACAGCTCAGGCATTCAACTTCTTATCCACCTGGCTGTTAAGGTAATCACTGGTAAAATGGGCTGTTGTTTCGAGAGGAGAGCCAGACAGGCTGGAACAATAGCAGTGTGTATAAACTTTCCCCATTCACCTCAAAGGCCTTCGGTTCTAACACCTCATTAAGATGGTTTAAATGCTAAAGCTGCCATTTTGTTGTTGATTATCATATCAGAAACCTTCACCTAACATATTTAATTAGTACAGCTACAAGCCCTGGCATGTCTTCACGGAGGAGGAGGTTTGAAATTTAAGTTATCTAAATACTGAAAACACAAGTCAAGTGCTCCTTAAGTGGTCCACAGCTGGCTTTGTCAAGGCTTAGAATCTTCCTCTCTTTTCTGCTTTTTTTTTTTATTCTTGTTCCATAGACCTATTTTTGGTTTATCTCGTGTTGAATTCATACCCACATAACGCCTGTCATTAGGATCACAGCTGTACCCCTGCAAGAGGTAGTAGTTAACATTTTCGTGTGGTTAGGTGTGATGTATAATTTTGAAGAGGGAATTTCTTCCTCTCTCTGTCTTTCCTTCCGAAGACTCATTGCTATAGGTACTGTTAACTTCTTCCTCCACATCTTGTTAGTGCGATTTCAGCTCAGTTAAAATGAGGCTTTATTGGCATGACAAGCTACACAAGTGTCACCAAAGTGTTAGGGAGAAAAGAATCATGCTACTCTGAGCATGACCTGGTAGTGAGTGGCACAAAGTCGGGGAGCTGAGTCTTAGTTGGTCCCCAGCTCCGTGGACTTGCTGGGGACCAACCTGAGGCAGCTCCTTGTGAGTGCTGAACTGTGCCCAGCAGTACTGGGATCGAAGGTGGAGAGGGGAAAAAATGTGTTGAGCAAGGCAAATGCCAGGCCCATAACACCTGCACTGTAGCTTGTGAATTCCATGAATCGCAGTCAGATACCATCAATGTCAGTGTGTTACAAATGCCTAGGTAGACAGTTTAGGAGACTTTAAGTAACCAGATGGACAGATAAGATCTCTACCTCACTGACTTTGCCTATCCTGTAAGAGCTCTCATTCTGGTCAGCCTGTCCATCTGCATTTCTACAAAACAGTACATCTAAGCTAGCATCTGGATGCTGTCTGAGAGAAACTATATATGATAATACTAGATTTTTACCACAATAGCTTGCCCTTTTCTCTGCTTGAATCCCCAAATTGTTTAGTTTGCATTCGAATAGAGGTGGTGCATTACCTGTGCCTGCAAATGGCACTTTACTTAATTTCAAAGACATCCCCTCTGGCTCAGAGAGTCCCTGCACTGCACATTGCTGGAGAAAGGATGGCTACTTTGTGATGCTTATACACTGCCTTAGGTAACCACTGCTGCCACTACTGGAGGGGAGACACAGGGCTCAGTGGACTTAGGTCTGAGCTGGTAAGACCATTCTTCCATGTTGTTGTGTCAGCGTAACTAGCACAGGTGAACAGTCATGTCCTGCTGCTACTGAGGTTGGTCACGTTCCGCTAATGCCAATTTGACCATGCCAGCTCCTGCCTGGGCTGCACATTTGAAACAAAGGGGTGTAGCACAGCTTCTTGGGGTTGTGCTCCAGCACAAGCTTTTCCCCATCTACAGGTACTGTGGCCACCTGTTGTTAGCACTGGCTAGTTTATCTAGCGTAAACAGAAAGTAATTCTATTCAATCTAATTGTCAGCTTGGCTGTTGATTGCTAACAGAGAAACCAAATAATGTCAGTTACCAAGAATATTTTTAGGGGAAAGAAGTGGAAGGGGGAGGAATGAAGCAGATGCACAAGGTTCTGTACAGGGACCACTAAACCCTCTGACACTGTACACAAACCAAACCTCAAATACAAGTGATCATGTTTCTAGCTGGTTTCGTACAGTGGAAGATTGCTTCTTGACTGGGTTATCCCATCTTCCTCTTCCCATAGGGACAACATCAACCAAACCCAAAAGAAAACCTGCTAATAGGCTAGCTGTTGTCGTGGTCTTATAGTCATATTTTCCATTTTTCCATCTCACAGTGACTGACTATGGGATGGAGTTTAAGTAATCAAGCACACGTGCACCCACAGGCCTAGCTGTGAAAGCTTATGACACGTGCCACTGACACGACTCTGCTTTGAACCAAGTAATGTGGCAGCTGCACTACTGAAATGAGCTCGGCTGAAGTGAACTCTTTTCCCACTTAAAAATGTTCCTTCAAGCTCATTCCCATCTACAGTGCAGTTTTCTCTGTGCTACATGTAAGATATATTTTTACCTACTGGACTTAAGAAGTAAAGCGGTTCGGAGAGAGCAGCTTACTGCAAGCATAAAGCAAATGGAAAAAAGGCCCAGACAAGCCAAGAAACATGGTTTCTTTAGCCAGCTGCTGTCATGTAGGTTGGAGTTCACCTATGACAGCAGTTGTTGAGGAATAACCCAGGAGGATTTTTCTTATTACTGTATACGCGCTCACTTAACCCCCCCAGACCTTGAAAGAAAGCTAAAAAGAACAAGCACTTTGAAATAAGAGTTTCATACACGAGGTTTTTTAGGACTGGTCCAAAATATGCTAAAACCATGCTTAGACTAGTTCCTAGTCATTAACAAATTGAGGTACAAATTTCCAGTCCTTACTCATGTTGGGGGAGCATCTGTGTAAGTAACATCTTGTTTGACAATAAGGGGTCCTTGGGTGATTCAGTATTCATCAGTATGACTAAGAGTTACAGTCAGGTCCTCAAACATCAAGGAAAGAATCTAGTATTCTTTATATTTCAGTTGTGTGCACAACCTTCATTGAATTCAAGATGACCCATTGCAAGTCCTGCAATGAGAATAGTTTCCACTGTGCAGGGTGACCTCTACGGAATCGCTTCTCTCATGAGCAATTGCCATTCCCCATGCACTAACATATCGGTTTCTTAGGCTAATCTAAGAAGAAAAGCAGTTCCAGAAATATTCAGACACATTAGTTTAAAACCTAATAAGAGAGCTGGAAGAGCAGGGAAGTATAAAGCAGAGAAAAGCGGTTTAAGATACATCTTTTATGGTATAGAATGTAATTAAGAAGTAGGTAATCACATAGATATGGTTTGTTGAGAACAAGAGTACAATCAGTGGAGGAGAAACATCTTTACACCTCACTTTTTTTTAAACAATGACTTCTTGTAAAAGAGAGGGAAGGACTAAATTGGCAAAGAAACAAAAGAGAAACTAGACTGAGCAACAAGATGGGGAGGAAGGAGAGCTTTGTGGTTATAACACTCAACAAGGACCAGCTCAGAAGACCTGGGTTCACTTTCTTGATCTTCCAGAGGTTTCTTGTCTTTGGGCAAGTCACTTGCATCTTTGTACTTCAGTTCTCTCTGTGCAGAAGAGCGGAACAATTCATTTGGACTGAAATCTCTTCTAGGCTGGGCTTGCCTCTTCACCTATGTGTACCTGTTACATGTAGCACAGTTATTTTACAAATAATACATTCTAATATCCTTAGAGAGATTTGATAAACTCGTATGTGCTTTTGTAGAGTTCCAGCTATAGATCTACTTTCGATCATCAAGTGAGAGCCTGATGGTGTAATTTATCCCAAACCCTCTGTACAAAGTCTCTCATGAAAATGGAGAACTTGCACAGAATGGGATTCATCCTGAAATAGATGGGGAAACACAGGAGGCAGAGTAATTACAAACTGATCAGTGAATGTATCCAGTTTTTGCAAGGGATGGCTCATTTATGCTTCTCCTCCACTCTGTGGAGCAGTTTTTTCTAGGTGCCAATACAAGCCTGGTCATTGTAATAGCTGTAATAGCTACACCTGTCAAGGTGTAGAAAGGGAAAGCCACATCCTCCCTTAATGAGCAGGTGGAACTGAAGCACAAGCTACATTCAGACTCAAATCACCTGGGAACTCAGCATAAAACCAGGAACAGAGCCTACCTTTCTTTACTCTGTGTGGATTGCTTTCTTTGCTAAAAGTAGGCTTCAGCTCACTTAGCTTTAGACAAAAGACCTTAGTTGCAGTAGGGACCCTCATGAATGATGGAAGCAGTTATTTCCCTTAACATCTAAATCACTAGTACTGGGGGAGCGTGTATCTCTCCCCTGAATATACAAAGAACCTCAACAAGATGCTTGAAGTTATGTAAGTACTTTGCTACACCATTTAATTTTTTATTGCAGAATTCTTTTTTTCCTTAGAAACATTCTTTACCACAGAGCAGTGGTGTTAAATGCCACAATCTTGCCTTAGACATCAATGGTGGTATTTCTTTTTTGACAGTTTAAATCACTTTTATACTTAGAGCATTTGTCAAATCCTAGCCAAGAGACATTCTGAACTCAGGATTCTGGGCAAGTGAAGGAAAAGACCTTGAAATATTTGATTTTTTTTTTTTTCAAAGGTTTTTTCCCCTCCATGAATTCTAAAATATTCTGTTACAGGCTGGGAGTTATAAGCACATTGAGTGTGTGAAGCTGCTTTAAAATTCATTAATCACTAACAAAAATAGGGTGGCAGGAAAAACATAACAGTGAGAGAGAGAGAGGATTTGACCTGATGTTACCCACTATGGGTGAAAACAAAACATGAAGCTGTATGCTATGTATTGTCTCATGCCTCCGTGTAGTTCCAGGTGTTCTGTAGTGCTCCCTTGGTTTCAAGGTAGTCAGTGTTGATAATTCCCATTTCTTGTTTGTTTGTTCTTCTTACAATGGTTTTAGCTAAACTACAGTCTATCTCCTATAAAAAGAATTTAATTTCATTTTCACTTTGTGGCATTTTGAACTAGGTGTTAAAAATGGCTCTGAATCGCTGTGGGTACATGTGGATTGCTTTCAGTAGTGTGTAGCCGCTCCATTAAGAGGAAAAAAAAAAAGGTATTACAGTATTATAGCTTGGTGTAGCATTTGATGTAATTTTCATCTTCCACCAGACTAGTTTCATTCCTATGTGAGATACCTATGCAAAATAAAAGACATTAGCTCGCTATGGAAATAATTATATTAATTAGGAAAGCTCCTTGTAAATGGAGAAAAGTCATGATGAGGGAGATCTAAAATATTTTAAGATTGTTTCTCAGAAAGGTGAACTGATTATACAAAAACAAATGTAAGGAAAAGCAGGAAGCAAATAAATAGGGGGAAGAGAGAGGAGTGAGAACTGGGCAGTACTCAGTATACTTACATATATAATATATTAGCAATGATAGTAACTCGAGGTGTTAGCTAAGACAAGAGTTAGTGAAATAGCACAATTCCATTTTATGTTTAATACACAGAATTTTCTTTTTTATTAAATAGAGATCTTTCTAACAAACACTGATCAGAACAGTAGCTAATAAGACAAAACTCATCTCTATACTGATACTACAAAACAAGATGCAGGCTAAAACATCTTAGCTTCAATGACTTTTCACTCCTCAATCCCTTTAAGCAACAGCACTTCATGCAGCCTATATTTTCGTTTCAGCCCAGGCTGAAGAGATATAGCCCTCTGACTGCATCTTTGACAGTGCATCATTAAGTGCATCCTTAACAGAAGTAATTTACTGTTAATAGTAACTGAAACACCTTTTCCAGATTCTAGATAATGTTTATAAACATTTTTTTTTCCACTTATATCTGAACAATCTCCCTGTTATCCCAAGTGTAGCTTCCTAGGGGAGCTAACCATGGGCAGCTGTGACCTTAATCTGGGCACTGGGCTGAACGTTGCTCATATATGAGCAATCACACTGAAAAAC
Organism: Ibidorhyncha struthersii; assembly: GCA_013398815.1. Taxonomy (NCBI): domain Eukaryota; kingdom Metazoa; phylum Chordata; class Aves; order Charadriiformes; family Charadriidae; genus Ibidorhyncha; species Ibidorhyncha struthersii. Next base: position 58,793 of record VZSZ01008930.1, on the reverse strand, counting down.
CCAAACAACTTGCCCCTCTCTGGGGTCGCAAGGGACCTGTATGGTCCTGCAGGGTTCATCCCATGCTTCCTGGCCCTGCAGGAACCTGGTCTGCTCGGGGAGACTTTGCTAACAAACTGCTGTAAAACATGCCTGGTGTTGACACATGTGGAAAGCTGTGGGAAGGTGCTGGAGGACTGTTAGCATTCCAGTGGGTTAGCGGGCAGCTTTCCTGCAAAATGAGCAGGTTGCAGACTTGAGTGGGGAAGATAAAAGCAAGCTTTACCTTCTCGAGTGTCATCGCTAGCCAGAAACACCAAAAACATAGCTAAGCTCAGGTCAGAGCTTTCTGTGCGTTGATGGGGCTGCATGAGGGACAACAATGGAGCACTAGACTTGTTTAGTTCTGTAAGCAAAATACGTGAATAACACCCAGCAAAACCCCTGAATTGTCCTTAATGAACTAAAAGTATCTTCTGCCTCCCAGGGCAGTACAACAAGAAAAAGGGCAAATGCAAATGGTTATATAGACATGAGACCAAAATTACTCTGCAAACATTGCCACATGATTCATCTAGTGAAAACAGTGTGTCAGTGCTTTGCTTAATTTAAGAGACAAAAGACCCAGAGGAAAACCTTTGGAGTCCCCAAGGTCTCTAAGTGGTGTAATCCAACTCCTTGTGGTCCTCTGTTGGTAAAGCTGGTTTATCTTGGTTCATGTTATGTCTAAACATGCTTCTCATATGGTTTCTCTGACAAGTGTTAACTGGATTTTTGGGTTGGATTTTTTTTTTTTTGAGAGCTGTGTTAATCAAAGCCTATTAATGAGTTTATCTTTACTAGACTTAGATTCCAAAGGACAGCAAATCCTGTCACAGGGCTCTTAGTATGAGATCCATGTGTTGTGCTCACTCTGCAAGGTTTAATTTATTTAAAAAAAGGTGGTGAAGGTAACTTCATCCCGGTAAGCTTTATGCCGAATCAGATATTGTCTGTCATGTCACGGCCAGTGTGAAATCACAGCCAACACTGGCATCAATGTACCATATACCTCAGTGTCCTTTGCATTTACCATGGGATAAGGGTACGGACGTATACAGCTGGTGTGGACTAGCTGATGAGCTTTAAGTCCACACTATAGTATGGGCTCACTGTTTCATATGTCCGTGTCCTGTGTATCATAACATGTTATTTATGTGTCTATACATCAAAGGTTTGTATTCAGTGGGAATTATCCTGTTTTAAATAGAGATGAATTTTAACAGATGTAGTTAAAAAGATGTGAAAGACTATACAGACTCTGCCTTAAGGAAGGGCTATTTTAGTTTGGTGGAAATTGATGGGAAGCAGCTTTACCTCCAAATACAGCGTGAGCATACCCCGCACTAGAATACCATACGTCGCTCTGCCGCCCACGTGGGGAGAATACAAAGGAGGCTGGAGAAAGCACCTTTCAGGGAAACACTTTTAAATAAGTATTTTAACAAAAAACATATCAAGAGCTACTTTGTTATAGTGTGTATATATAGGAGTCTTTAACCTGACAATCAAACAAATAAAAAGGTTCAGTGACTGAAAAGGAAAGCCAAGTACATTTATTATAGAAATAAGATATGTTGGTTGAACTGCCTCATGCTGTCTTTTGCACAGTGCAGGACTGTGTGCAGACAGGCATAAGCCAGTTTGGTTGCGGCTGCATGAAAAGACCTCATGAGGACACTTACTTCAGAGTGGGATTTGGCCCATGCCTCTCTGCAGTCCTGCCACAACTGAGTTTAAATTCTTATCTACTGCGTGGAAACTTAAACTGCTGGATCAACTCTGGCTGGCAAAAGGTAGAGAACTAGTGTGGTCCTGTTTGTGTAGCTGTGACTGTTTGAAGACCATATGAATATTGGGGTAGACGTGGGAATTGACGTAATCTGTTTGGTTGACAGGTGTATTACAGTTTTCTGTGACAGCGTACAGACCCATTCCTGGTCATTTTGCTGACAGCGATGCCTGGGAATTGCCTTCTGCTCTGACAGGAATGTGCCATTCTAACCTGGAGCATCACAGGTTACACGCAGCGGACCCGCATCCCCATAGGCACTGTGTTGCTCAGGATGCGAACTGTATCTGGCCTCTGTCATCATTTTAGGCAGATTAGGAACTATAGTCTATCTCTGAAACAGAAATTTTAGTGATCAAAATACTTCAGCTTCATCTGCACCGTGGTCTTATCCACTGGTATTAGTGTATTGATCAACACAGAAGGCGTGTAATGGTGAATAAGGGTCGGGTGTGTGAGCTGGGCAGTGAGAAATGGGCAAACTTTGTCTCCAGGGAATAGCTCAAAATAGAAGTGAGCGTACACTGCTTGTCTTGGCTGTGGCACTGCCGACTGCTGTGCCTTGAGGAGCTGACAGTACAGGCCCTTAGTGCAAGCTGAGGACTTGTGTTTGTAACTTCTTAATCATCTTATTCTTCCTGTTTTGTACAACACAAAGTGTAAGTTGTTCTTATTTTGTGATCCTTCTTGTGCCTTCTAAAGAAAGCAAACTTCTAGCAAAGGCCATGGAGATGGAAAATTACAATAATCAAGCCTGGAGAAGACAAAAGTGTGAATAAGACTTTCAGCAGAAGTGTGACTGAGACAGTGTTGAATATAGGGCAATATAGTGAAAGTGTTAATAAGCAGATTTACAGAGACAGGAAATGTGAGAAACAAAGGTAAGCTCAGGATCAAAAAGAGCAGATGGATTTCTTTCTTCAGACACAAAATGGCATCAAAGACTTAAAATTGCCAACACAGAAGTTAATGACTTTTCCACAGTGGCCACCACTAGGGTGAAATGGAAAAGATAAGTTAGAATAATAATGATTGATCCTTGCAACAAGACAAGCAGAAGCTGCTTAACTTAAATTAATTTACAGCTAATGGATATCTATCTGCTTGTAATAGAAATTGCCAAAGATTTCTGAGCAATGAAAGAGTAGAAAGTTTCACCAACCGAGCAGAAACCCATGAAAAGTTTAATGTCCATTAATTGGCATCTTGTGATAAGAGGCATTTTCTTAAAAAAAAAAAAAATAAAATAAAAAAATTCTGAACTATCTCTTTCTGGAGTTTAAAATGTTGTTGTGTTTTCTGATCTGTTTGCACTGCTTCAGGTCGCAGTGAAGCTGCTGCAGTGTCTCGTGGTGTTGCCAAGGGCAGACTGCACCTTCAGCAACAGGGACATTGAAGCTGTCCCCACCTCCAACACCTCATTGCCACTCCTGTGCCATGCTTGGGGTTGTGGTGGTATGGCCTTGTGTGCAGGAAGGCAGTTACCTGGATAAGGTCCCAATACAGCTGATGCAGCATTTCTTTTTTGCAGGATCAGTTTCACAGTCTGGTTCATCACGTTGCCTTGCAAACAGTATGTCAGTTCAGGTACCTCACATTTCTAGTGGATGTTTCTGCATCTACCTGGGAATATCTGATTTTTCTCATCTAGCAGCAGAGCCACCCAGTATATTCAGACCAACCAAAGCTGATGTGCAGCTACTTTAATGGGCTAAAACGATGACTCGGGAGCTAGCTGTTTTCCCTCAAACCAGGACAGTGGATCAGACGGCTGTATTTTGAGGACATCAGCAAACACTGGTGCAGAGTGGACTACTCTGAATAAAACCAGCCCTGGCCATCCAAGTTAAATTTGCTGCCCAGTGTCTGTCATCATTCTCAGAGAGGAATCTGTTCCCTGAGGGTCCTTTTAACTGTGGTCGTGATGTGGCTATCAAATTGCACTAATGGGTTAAGATGTGAAACACTCCTGGGATTTCCCAGGTTTCCTTTAACAGAGGGATTGTATGGGAAAAAGGAAGATTTAGAAGATGTTAATTGCAAAATTGAGTTATATGTGGTCTTGGAGATTGTTTTTTACCTTCTGAGTTTCACCTGTCAAGGTTGGGAGTTTGACAGTCACAGTTTCCTATTTTTAATAAATTTTTTTTCTCCCCTGTTGCTGTGTGAAGCCACGTGAATGGTGGGCAAAGCTGATGGAGTGGTTGGGTGGGGGAACTGAAATTGACGGTACATGAAGTGCTGCCAGATGCACGGCACGCAAAAATGGAAACCTTGCTTCTAACAGTCCCCCCTGCTAAGGTTAATATTCACTATTACCTTTTATTGCTAGAAATTGAGACTTTCGCTGATAGAAAGTGANTTTTTTTTTTTTTTTTTTTTTTTTTCTTGCAAGCGGCTTAGGTGGAGATCACAGAGGAAGTATGTGGCCCTGGCAAGTCCAGGTTTTAAAACCTAAAAAGGCTTGTGCAGAGCATCCCGAGATCCTCATACTGAACAAGACTTCTAAATTCAGAAAAGGGAGTTTCATCTCAGAAAGGGAGATGAATAAGGAGCATTACTCCATCACAGTCCCAGGTGCCCCTTGCACCCCCTGCCTACCCAAGCAAGGAGTAGGTAGGTCCTGAGGTCCCAGAACTGTAGTATATTGGAAGGAGTGAATTGTGGTTGAACAGGGTTAAGAATGAGAGAAACCTCCAAGACTGTTGTGTCAGATTATATTTGTCTTTGACTTTAATCATGATGCTAGAGCCCATAGAGGACAAACTCAGAGAAACATTCTCTTTTAAAAGAGTCAAGGTGAGGTCAGTACCATGCTGGGGTCAGAGCTCAGTGCAAGGTGGGGAAGCACCATTTCCTACACATTCTCCTTAAAATGTTGCAGCTTGAGACCCAGCTCTGTACTCACCCAAACCACAGCTATTTTTTAGTATGCTTGCCACAGCCTCCTGATCTGAGGGACAGAAGGGACCTGTGGTGCTACCTGAAGTCTTCTGTCCCTTCCAACTTCTGAGCTGCAGCAGTCCCACAGGTATCTTATACCAAACCTTGCTGCATGTGGACATGTAAGTTTTCCCAGAAAACAAAGAAACGGGTGTTTTCTGATTCTCTAGACTGGATTCTTCTCCTTGTGGATTTCCAGCAACTCTATCTTAATCTTGGAATGGCTATGACAGTTAATTGACAAGAAAAAAACAAGAGTGCAAGCTCTAAGCTTCCTCATGGAGGTCTCTCTTCTGAAGCCTCCTTCTTTGAGCATAAGAACAACCCAATTTTCGGTAACCAAGACATTGTAGGTGGTCCTGATTACACACAAATGTCTGAATGCAAAACTGCAGGGTATTTTCTTGGTATGGTTTATACCTGGACCACCAGCATATCACCTGCCAGTTCCTTCTGTCTAAATTGGCCTTCATCGGTTTCTTATCAGTTATTTCTACGTTGTAGTTGTGGGATATGCACCCTGAGCCAACAGGCAAATATAAATGCCATTTCCTGTTGAGTTTAGCTCAGCTATGATAAGTATGACCACAAAAATGTCTGCATTCTACATCAAAATAGTAACACTGAGTTTCCTATCTAACCCACAGAAGCCAGGAAATTTATAACCTATTCTAGGTTACAGCATAAGAACATAAAAAAGGATTTTAAAAACACAGGAAGAAAAAATAAAGAGGCACTACAAACACCAGTATCTGAATGTCAGAACAGAATTTTAGCCAAATTGCATTATTAATAATTAAAGGAGGGGGAAGGGGCAGGAGGAAGGATTCTCAGTAGCCATCCTAAAATACTATGCAGCAACTGATACCTTACTCAGGAGATGTCTGAAATCAGTCACAGTTTTGCTGGCGGTGGATTGCAGGAGCAAACTCCCTGAAAGCCGCAGGATAGTCCCAGGGCTGGACTGGGGCAGCCTGGGGAAAGGCTGGGACTGCTTTGGCCTCTAAACTCTTAACGAGGCACAGTCAACACTTAGCTCCCACTTCTGTTATTTGTTTGGTTTTGACATTTTGTTGTTACAAGAGCTTAAAGATTTTTTTTTCTGTCTTTCCAGTTCTTTCTGTGGGGCTGTTGACAGCCTTTGGTGCATACACATTTCCATTGTTTTCTCTGCTTAACCAGTTAGTCAGATCTGCCCGTTTGTTTGCGGGTTCTTCAACTGGCAACAGAAGAGATAATTTTAATATATATTTTTTTAATGTAGGAAAATGTGATGCAAAACCACAAACATTATTAGAGGGGATTCAGAGACAGGTGTAGTAACTAGGGCTGCCATTTAATTCGGTTTTGAAATGGCCTAGATTTCAGCTGTTTCTCCATTCTGTAAGTGTTGCTTTAGAGTATGAACAACCAGGAAGGCAGTAAGTACCTTCCACTTCCTAATTATAAATAGGGAATGAACAAAATTCACTAGAGCCGAGCAGGAAAAGTATGAGGAAGGGGAGAAGAGGAAAAGACAGTCACTGCCCCTTCTTTCCAGTAGAGGTGGAGATTTCCATGGGGGCAGCCCTTGCAGCTCAGTGCCTCCCACAGGTTTCTCTGGGAGTGTTGACTCGTCCCTGGGCTGATCCTGCGTAGGCATCGCTGTTTGTGTGGTTTGGGGTGGGACAGTGCCTGGAGACACGTGCCACTGCTGGTCACAGATAGTGCTGGGTGAATATATCAGATGATCTTGGAACAAAACCTTCTCTACATCCTACACAAGTTGGTTGGTCCTGTTGTGAGACACAGCCTTGACCCGCATCTCCCTTGGCTTCTGTAGCTGCAGCCACCTGCCTGGCAAAGGGGAGCAGCTCACCATCCTGTGGAGACCCTTCATGCGAAGGGTCTGAAGAAAACACTGAATGCAGATTGTAGTGTCCCCAGTGACAGCTGGAATACCCTCAGTGGGTGACACTGAGGTTGCAGGAGGGCAATGACTGTCTTGTGCAGAGATTTTCCACAAATGTGAGACCAGGGCTTTGGAGCAGTGGCAGAGGCATGCAGCAGATTGAAACTGTGACCACTCTATTGTAGGAAGATGACAGAACTGGCAGGATGACTTTGAGCGTGCCCTGAATTGTCATGCTTTTGTTTGCTGGTTCTCAGACTGCGCAGAGCTCAGGCAGGCCGGGGCGCTAAGTCTCTGGTGTCAGTGTGATTTCTCAGCCATGCAGAGCTCTCCATACTGCTAATGTTCAGGGGAGAACATGGGGGGAAGATCCATCTCCTTAATACAGGTATATGCATGTGTTTGGGTGTGTTTGCCTTTGTGCAGGTATATTAGTCATAAATGAATTCAACACAAATTTAGGGGAACCTCTCGTAACCCACATCCCATTATATAGCTAAATGTGTTAGCTAAATTTTGTGGGGAAAATACAGGCATGTGCTAAAAGTTACGTTGTATTGGACTTGCACACGCTGAAACAAAACCACGTGTACAACCACATCCATTAACTAAAACGTGCAGAAGAAATTGCTACCTAAGCAACTGATCTTTGGCCGAGAGTGCCAGCTGTGTGCCTACCAGCATAAGATGCAAAGCGAAGAGGGAATATGCAGTGGAGGTACCAGGGGCGTACAGAGTCATACGTTCCTCTTTTTAACCTCAGTAACCTCTTTTCTCCCACTCGTAGCCCACATACCTCCACCCTCACCCTGAACAGCCAATGAGTATATGAAATGAAAACCATGTTTGTTAGCTACATGGTTCATGATGACTAATGGAGACTTGGTTGAATAAATTTAGTGGGCTTTTTTTTTTATTATTGGTGGTAAAAGTAAACTAAGAATTACTCACGAGCTGCAAATGGGGACTGTTTGAACTTAATATTGCAGAAATGAAATTTATGTGAATGGGTGAGCCAAAATGAAAATGATCATTTGGAATCAGTTTTAATAAGCAGAATTTAAATCTTAAAGGCTGCAAGCCAGGTTATGTTAAATGAACGATCAGGTGTAATGTGGGTGAACAGTTCTCGGAATCAAAGTTGGCAGGGAGAAATGGACAATGGGGGGGGGGGAAATTCAACAGCAAAAAGAATTCATTAAAAAAAAAAGTAAAGAACTTTCACAGAAACATGCAGTGCTTTTTAAAAAATTTTCCTTTATGTTAATGTAAAAGGCACCACGCCTTTTCTTTCTACATATTACAGTCTTTTTCATGTAAATAATAAGCAATAGTCCTTAAAAAAAAAAATTAAAATAGATACGTGATGAAGAAAAATGGGAAAGACTGTTAAAGATCTTTGAAATGAAACAACTTCAGGTTTTTTCTTTTCCTTCCCACCCCGTGTATCTCAAATACTTTTTCCAATCAGTTTCAGCTTCTTGCTATTGACAAAATTTTGCAGAAATAAAAGTCACAGAAGCTAAGGTTCAAGCACTACATTGACTGCTTTATAAACATCCGGGGTGGACTGTTTAATTAGCATGAGTGAATGTAGATCTGTTTGATTTGCTTTTCTTCCTCAAAAAAAACCCAACCAACCAAACAAACAAAAAAAAACCCAAAGCCAAGAACCTGAGCTTGTTATCAAGCAGCATAATTTTAGGATGTAGGACTTTAGGAGAGGTGCCACATGCATGAGACTTAAAATAATCTGTACAGGCTAACGATGCCGGAAGTCAGCAGGCATTGATTATGAAAGGTAGACTCTAATGGACCAGATTGCTCATTTCCAAGTTTAGGTTCTTTATCAGAGTACTCATATTTGCGTTTGTCTCTAAACCAGTGCATAGATTCCTCGGAAATCGTAATAGTGTACACATCTGCTTCTAACACTTCATAATCAAGTGAAAAATGGTGTCACTTGTCTGAAGCTCATAGTATAGGGGCCATTAGCTGTGTTCCTTGAAGTCCTAAAACTGTTGATGAACTTGTGTACTGACTGAGCATTTCAATTTAAAGCCTTTCTGTGGAGGACTTCCTCCCAGTCTGGAAGTGGAAACATTGATGTATGCAGCGAAAACTTGTTCTCACGGTTTCCTGCCTCTCTTGCAGCAACAGCTCACAGAAATTGTGTTCTCTTCTGTGGGCTTCATGTGTTGCTTAGAAGCTGTGAGAGACTGGGGTAGCCCTTTGGCCAAGTGCCTCAGCATTTGGCCAGACAAACCTTAACCTCCTAATCCTATCAGCCCTGGTCATCACATCTTCATAGTTAAGTGAGAGAAAAGCAAATGTTTTTGCTATTTAGTCAAAAACTTAGTGTCCTTGTGCTTTTTTCTTTTTTCTTTTTTTTTTTTTTTTTAAAAAAAAAGAGGTGCTGGGAGGGAAGGGAGGTAGGATGGGGACTGCAAGCCTCAAACAAATGCAAACAGTGAGGTTTGCATTGCACTTTTCAGTATATTTGTGGCAGCATTTTATGGTGAATGAGTGTTATTAATTGCATGGATGTAACAGCGTCCAACCAAAGACATTTGGTTGTCAAATTGGTGTTGGACAAAAACTGATCTCAGATTCCATCATACCCCTTTGAGGTGTTGGCCTGGGGAGTGCAGTGCTGGCTTTTAGCTGTGTGCTCTTCCACTGTTGAGGCTCAGAGTCATGTTTTTGATGTATTCATCAGACACTGGGGTTTGATCTGGAAATGGTCAGCATTTCTGGAAACCAGGCAGCGGCTGCGGGGGCAAGGGACTTGCTGACTCATTTCTGGGTACCGGCTGTTAACCCCGGTGTCGCATCCAGCTCGGGCAGGCGTTGCTGCTGCCTGGGAAGGAGGAAGAGGAGGAGGTGGTGAGCGGGCAGGAGCTGGCACCAGAGGGTTGAGATTGTGGTGGGGAGAGGTGCTGAACTCTTGGCAAGGAGGCCGGTGGTAGACACAGCTTTGGCATTGCCAGAGCGGTCTGCAAGCAAGAATGGGCTTGATACGTGCTAGACAAAAGGGCTGGCGGGTGGCCAGGGGCTCTGTGAGGCAGCAGCGTGTGCTTGTCCTTGGGGGTGAGTGTCCTTGGCACGGGGCTGGAGGGGCCCTGCCATTGTCAGCCCTCCTCTCGATTGCCCTGCGGGCCTGGAGGGGGGATCTGTTATGTGTTTTGTTTGTCATCTTTTGTTTGCAACTTGAAGCAGTCCTGCAGAGGGTAATTGCGCTGTTTGTTTCTGACAGCCCTTGCAGAGCATCCTCTGTTGTTCGTCAGGCCTTGCTCGTGTGCGTGGGAACCTGCGGAGGGAGGCCACGGGTCCCTTTGCTCGGCACATCCGAAGGTTGGCAGTGTGCCTGGACCAAGGGGACTTGGGACAAAGGCTGGCCCTGGCCATGCCGACTGCCAGAACACCGCTCTGCAGCCAGAGATGGCTCCTTCCCTCCAAACCACCTTGCTGGGTGGTCTCTGGGGAAGGGCAGGGGAGGACCCTGCCAGCCGGGTGCAGATGAGCACGAGCTGCCCGGGAGCTGTGAGGGCAGCAGGGAAGCAGCAGCCTAGGGAAGCTGCAGCTCGCCACCCTGCCATTGCCACCAAACACTTCATACAATGAAATCACAGCCGCAGGAGGTGAAGCTGAGACCCAGCTCCAGGTCACCTGTCAGGGCTGAGCCTTTACCGTGTGTCTGTCCATCGCTGGCTTTATACCCAGTACATGTTCCTGCTGGGAGTAACTTTTGGGGAAGAAAAGGGGCACCATGGCAAAAGCCAACACTTCCATATGGCCCGAACAGCATGCACCGACACCCTGGGACTGCTGTGGGACTGTATTGTCCTGCTGCGTGCCCGCAGGGTGCTCCAGCCCTGCCTGAAATGTGAGGGGCGCTGAGGTCACCATCCACGGCCCAAAAACCCCCATTTTCTGAACATCAGCTCCTCCCTGACAAGGAGGAGAGCTGCTGTGCTCCGCATAGCTGAATGTTTATGCCAGATCGCTGCACTTGTCACTGTGGGACCCATTGCAATTTGGTGGCCACGGGGGGCAGTGCAGGTTGTATCAACTGGTGGAGACCCCTATTTTGGGCTCGCGTGGGAAGCATGCTGACAGGTGAGAAGGGTCGAAATCAGTCACGTCCTGAGAAGTACAAGCCGCTTTCCAGTTTGCAAGCAGCAGGGTCCCCTCGGTGGTTTGCACCTTTCTGATTATTTTTAACAATGTTTTGATACGCTGCCAGTTTCAAAAGGCGTGGTTTCTGTCAGCTGTCTGCTCTTTTTAATGCTGGGATTTTTAACATATTGATGTATAAATGGTTTGCGTTTTGATTTAATGATTTTTCTTCCCCCCCTTCTGGTTTTGCCTTGCCTGTACAGAACGGTTCGGCTCTCAGCCGCGCACCCAGCCCTTGTGGCTTTTAGTCTGTGTTAAAGGTACAAGGAGCGTTGCTGACTTGCCAGTCAAAGGGGCTCTCGGGTACCGCTCTGTTAATTCAGGGACTGTGTGTGCCCGGTCCTGTTCACATCACCTGGTCGCAAAGACCAAGTCTAATTCAGAGGGACCAGGAAGTTTGACACCCAACATCTGCAGCACTTGGAAATCCCTTTTGAACTTAATTTTCCTGCCTTAGAGCTCATTACTTTTTTTTTTTTCTTTTTGTACTGATCTCCAGCCCTTAAAAATTAACTGTGAAGATCTGAGCTACGTGGTCTTTCTGTGTCACTGTTCTGTGATAAGTTAAGATGACTTGCAGTTTCCCCTATTTTCCCATTGCCTTTCTCTCCTTAGAAACACTGAGGGTGCTCTGCTGTTACTTAAAAGCATGTTTTACAGTGATGTCTCTCACCTTAATTAAAGTGTTAAGACTGGTGCATTTCTAAGAAACATATCCCTTCTCCGAAGTGCTAATCTAGCATTAAAGCTATATAAGTATTAAAAATAAAAACATGCTAGATTGTACACCTTTTAATTAAGGTCTTGTCCACAGGAGTCAGGTGTCTCCCTTCTCCCATGCCTCCTGTGATGAATGTTAGTAATTTTCTAGCCTCTAGGACTAGAAAAAGTGCATTTTGAATGCAGAAAACAATCAGAAGCCTTATTGTCTTCCTTTATGTGTGTATATATCTATTTTAATTTAAAAACCATCCAGGCATTCTCTATGGATGAAAAAAGCTGTAGCTTTCATAGAGTATGTTCATGAATTAGCTGATCTCAATTAACACTAAGTTTCTAATTTAACTGTTTATTTTTAAAACGACTCAAAGAAAATTAAAGGTAAAAGAATAATAACAATAGCAACCATTGTGAATACATGGAATGATATGGTTTTAAAATGCTGTTAGAGTATATGTGTGATATTAACTATCGAATCAAACCTTATTCAGAGATTTTTTTGCACAGTATTTTGAACTCACCATAAATGGTTTTGAAGATGTTAACCTGCACTACGGTATCGAGTGCTATTTTGTTGTAACTCAGTGATGAGACTATTGTGCTAACACAGTAAGCGCGTATTAATATTACTGAATAGTTTATTGTGTGCAAACCTGGGGAGACGTTCTTTTTCACATGACTTTGAAAGGGCAATAGGTAAATTCATAGCATATAAACCCAAATGGGGCTGCTAAACAGAAAGCCCCATCTTCTGGCTTACAAACTCCATGAACTTCAAAACATCAGGAGAATAGTCTCAGGAAATATCAATATATGCTTTTTCTCTTCTTATGAGCTTTCCTAACTACGTTATATTGCCTAAGTGTGGTCTAAACCAGGACAGGCTTTATAATGTTCTTATGCCATTTCTTATACCTATTCAGAAAACAATCTTTAAGTCCTTTACCTCATGTGTTTATCTGGTTCCATTAATTTCCCAGTGATGCCGTAGTTTGAAAGCATCAGAGATGTGAAGCCCAATACAGTCTTTTTTTTTTTTCTTTGTCTACAGATAAAAAGCCAAAATATGTGTAAGTGGTGATAAAGCAGAATGGATCTGGAAAAAAACATCTGTGATGCTATTTTGGCTAATCTTGTATTCTAACTGATACAACAGAACCTAATTCCTTTAAAGTTAGTTTAAAAATTTGTGGGGTCTTTTATGTTTCAAATTTGTTGTGGAAAGTCAGACTTTTTTCATGGTCTGTATTTTAAGTGGACAAAGAGGAAAAAATGAAAACCAGTGCTCTGAACTTCTTTGGATTTCTAAGCTTTGTCTCTATGAGAAAGTGGCAAACTGGTTGAAACCTTCAAACAGTTTAGGAATATTAAGAATCTACTTTGGTTTAGAATCCTTTAGGCAAAGGATCAATTTAAATTAAAAAGACTGACAATGGGTTTTTTTACTGGTTTAATTCTGTTTCCACATCTGTTTGGGTCATGTTTTGAGGCTTCTGGGAGCTGAAAACTAGATTTTTTTCACTGTGGTTTTGATTCTGGTTTAAAGGCAGATTAAAAAAACCCAACCCCAAACCAATAATTTTGCAAATTTTCTTCGAGATACAGGCTTCGTCTTGACTGAAACGGTTTTGAGGTTGCATTTCTGTTTTCCAAGGCAACTGCTTCACCAGTTTCGCTGCCTTTTGAGCCTGAAAGCTTGTGGGAACAGTTAATTCCTAGCCCTCATTGTTTCAATCCAGATTCTAATTTAATGCTAGTCTTGCTATCCTTTCAGTCTGTCATTGTGTTTCATTTTGCCTGGATGTGCTTTCTGAGCAACCTTGTATCTTTGTGGAGGGACTAGTGATTGACGATATCCATAGCTCTGAAGAGCTTTTGCAATGCTATAGAAAACTTTGTTTTCTTTTGATGAAAACTTCACTTTAGTACAAAAACAACTTTTTGAGACATAAATGAGGAAACTTGTACTAAGCAGCTCAATGAGAAGTTCTGGGACTGGGAAAGGTGGCTTTTGAAATGATTAAATGCTTCCTATTGTAGAAAACCATCACTGTGTGTGATGCCATCAGAAAGTGCTTTATTTTGTAAGGGAGCTCAGAGGTTGTGAGAAGAAGGTAGAGAGGAGCAAAGGAGAATGGCTGGGACCTACCCAGAGAATTGAGCGTGAGCAGGCCTGGGCAAGTTATCTCAAAGAGAAAGGAGGGCTGAAATCTGTCCTTTTGTTTCACCTCCGCTTCATTGCTGGTCTTTTTCCATTACTACTCTATTACAGATGTAAAGTTCTTACAAGTTTCAGGATCTTCTATAAAGCAATATATTCCTACTGGTTATTGCTAACCAGAATAACAAAAGAAAAGGAAAAAGACAAACTTTCTTAAATCTATCTTCTACACCCACTTGTAACCTTTTGGCTGAAACCAGTGACATAACTGGTGAAAAATCCTGCTGTATGAAAATCCCTCCATGCCACCCCGCACACATTATCAGGGTAGTTCAATTTCTGAACTCTCTGTGGATAATTTTGCCCAGTCCTCAAAGACACTTTAGCTTTGTGGGTTAAAAACCTGGGTTAGAAGTCAAGTTCAGAAATTAGTCTAGAGGGGCTGAGAGGGATCTAAAGCATGGAAAGTTGCACTTCGGCAATGTCCAGATTCTTCTGAAGGGGCATGTTAGAGCAGCGTTGGGCTCATCGCACTTCATGTTCGCTGCTGGGGATGTATGACGAACCTCCTTGGTCATTACCTGCAAATTCACAGTTGCTTTTCTCAAGACTTCTTCAATGAGCTGCCATAACTGGTCTAAGCACCAGAGTAGTAAGGTTTCCCCCACCCTTGCCGTTTCCCCTTAGATTAATAGATGTTACATCAGAAGGACATTAATTTGAGGACGCTTCTAATATCTGTTTGAACTAGAACGCATTTTTGGGGGGTGTTCTTGATTTAAAGTTTTGAGGAGAAAAAATGAGCGTATTTTCAGGTCATTACCTTCCCTATTGCAAAGACCATGTCTAGCCTGAATTAAAGCTACAAATTTTGTCTCTTGTCAGGGCGGGGAGGGAAGCAAAACCAAAACCTGACTTAAGTGTCCCTTCTTCTCCCAGTCTTTCACTGGTGGTTTCTATCATCTTGGTTAGCACGTGGCCACACAGTGGGTTGAAGCAGGATTTGGCACAACTAAAGGAGCAGAAACTGTTGCACCAGTGGGATCTAACTCCACCAGACCATCTGGGGCTGGAGTAAAATGTTGTCCATGGGCAGCAGATCGGATTTAGACCCCACACTCCACCCACAACTCTAGCCAGGGGACAGAGGGAATCATGTGGCCAGCAGGCTCTTAAAACTACGATAAATTAGCAACTGAAGCATACTGTGAAAGTGGACATTGGTAATCCAGTCTTGTTTAGTGGTATTATCCAAGAGCACCTTCCCTCAGCTCTTAGCCGTAGCATGGTGTTGTGACTTTGCAAACTAAATTAAAGAGCCCTTTGCAGCTAAAAATCTAGTTGACAAGGTGCTTAAGCGGCTGAAGTGTATTGAGTATAATAAGGTCAATTTGTCTAGCTAAAGTGATACACCCCCCTGCCAAGACTCAGGTCAGAATAAAGGCTGTAGAAATTTTGTAGAGACTCCGGTTGAGGAGGGGAATTAACATTTACTGTGCAAGGTGTGTTTACATTACTGTAGCTGCATTTGCATATGAGATCTTCCCGATATATCTGTCTGTGAAAAAACAGACTCCTCTTCAGAGTGGTTACCACTTCCAGGTTTAGACCAGGCTTCAGAGGAACTGAGAGAAGATCTGGCTGCGTGGACAGCTGTGTGGGAACCAGCTGCCATTGCCATCAGTCTCTAGACCCTGGTCATTTTTCTACTGGGTTTTGCTTTCTTTTTCCCTAGATTGTGCATCCTTGTAACAAGATGGCTTCAAACAACTGTGTAAAAACTTCTATTAAAACTATGTCAGAGCATAGAAAAGGTCAGTTTCAGGATGTATTTTCTTAAACACAAACCACCTAAAGTAGCACCATCCGTCTAGAGTTTAGCTCTGCTGTGGTCTTATGCCAGCTTGCCAGTGCTGGTAGGCAATGAATTTGCCTTTAGTAATCACTTAATTTACTTAGGGCCAGGCTGCTGTGCCTCTTGTGCTTTAGCTATGCCACCAGAGTTCAAAAGCATGGTCATGACAAAATAGCCTAAACCAGCGCTGTTGTGGTGACTCATGTCACTGATCCACTGCCTCCAAAACCTAGTGGCTGGTATCCTCACCTAAGGAATAAAGGGAAACCTGCCTCCTGCCACCATGGGCGCTTAAGGCAAAGTGTTTATCTTGAAGCAGGGATAAAAGTAAAAACTGTTCCCGTTGTCTCTTGGGAGAAGTTGTGTCTGTGCCTACGAAGGCTCAGGGGCTGCTGCTGTCAGGCAAGAGACCAAGGAAAGCGGCTGAGACAGAGCACCCAGGCTGCCTCATGTCTGCTAGAGGCTGTCAGACTGCTTTAGCTGTGTTAGTAACACATTATAGTTTAAAGCTTCTCGCTTGTGCTTTTTAAATGTCATATCTGAAATCCTCTGCCAGAAGCACATTCACCGGAAGCAACCTCTGTGGTTTCGATAGACAATAGTTATGCCAAATTTCAAGATGACCATATTTTATCTCCATATCTGCACTTCTGTCATTGCTGCTGTTCTTCAGTGCCTCTGGACGTGTACACAGAAGAGATGGAGGGGGAGCATCTGACAGCAGTATTTCACCAGGACACATGAAAACAGTTAACTACATCCCAAGAAATATTTCTCCTTTAATCCAAGACAATGTGAGAGCTGCAAAGGTTAAGCCCATGGAAATGGTGGTTAATACCCGATTCCTGAAAATATGACTAGCATCAGTAAAAATTAAGCATAGATGACATAGTTATGTACGGGTTGCGTTTGGTGGATGTGAACCAAGCTGTGTAGGGCAGGAGGTTATGGTGAGGGAATCCAAAGCAAGCTTCGTGAAGTCACTCAAAAGTCCGGTACGGTAGCGTCCTGGATGGTGTCAGTCTTTGCATCCCTCTTCCATCTCTTTTTCATGAGAAGATAAACTGTTTAGAACGGCCCAAAAGCCACACCTGTGGTTCTGCGGTGGATTTGAAAAGGCAGCCCAAGGAGGGCCGTTTTCAGGTGTGCTGTCTCTGTGGTGACTTCTCTCAAATACTGTTGAGTGATGGTATGGTCTGTCTCATTCACTCCAATATCAATAAACAATGAAGGAGGACTGCAAACAGTAAAACAAATAAAGTATGGAGGCAGAAGGAAACCCAAGAATACCTTAAATTTAGCTTGGTTTTTTTTCCCTGTTATTAGGTCTAACTGATTATTCTTAGCACAAAAATGTGGCCGTGCCCTTGAATTTAAAACTCGGTTAAATACGTGGTCGTGACCATGGGTTTCCAAGAACACAGAGAAACATCTTGTACCATGCAGTTAACTTTTCAAACAATGGAAGATAGAGGCATCCCTCAAAAGAAGAGGAGCCTCAGCATCAACATGGCCTAATTCCTCTGATTCCTATAAAAAAAATCTGTGAAAAGAAATTGTAGTTAGGAAGCTGATTGGATCTGATCTGCTTTCAGGATAAACCCAAGGCCACTGATGACTTGATTGAATGGCTCTATCACTGTCCATCAGTGGTGTTTGGAGAATTTATTTTGATTTTTGTCTTTTAAGTCATGCCTAAGTTGATTTTGTGATACCCTCTCACGAGGTAGACAATGGGGAGGCTAAGAGATTTTGGGAGACCTTCCAGCACTACCCGTTCTGCTTTTCTGCACGTGCATCTAATGGCCACCTCCCCTGGCACAAGCAACAGTTTATGGATGAACCTTGAAGCCATTCCCTATTTAATTCTGGAAAAACTCTAGAGGGGTGAGGAAATAGAGAGAATGCAAGAATGAAGCTATTACATGTGTATGTATGGCAATTAAATCTTTCCAGTTGTATATGAAGTATACTTCCTTGAGAAAGCTCTGTGTTCCTGCTTCCCCTAATGAGAAGAAATGTGTCCACTTTGCCTTTTCCCTCAAGTCTTCCTTGAATGTTTCCATGCGTAAACCAGAAGAGGAGTGTGGCATTTCACCTCACATACATGGAGGGGAGCGGGAGCCTCCAGGCCTGCTAAAAACCTAAGGTGTCTGGACTTCTGCCCTTATTTCAGCAGAAAAAATGAGGGCAAGAGGAGGCTGAGGAATCCTGTTATCGAATAAGTAGGAACTCGGCACTCATCTGCGCAACACTAAACATAGAAGTTAGCTGTTGTTCACTGGTGCATTCAGACTTTTAGGATATGCAAAAATCGTGTTTAACAACCTTCAGAACAGAAGTGTAGCAGCTATTTTGGGTTGGGAACATTATGCTGCTGTTGGTTTTGCATGGTGCAAACAGGTAACTATAGCCTGAGAGAGGAATCATTGTGTTCAGAAGGTATTTATTTTTTACGGTGAGAATCTTTAAACATGCAGTGTTTGTTTATCCTTTAAACTGTGAGTGTATCTCTCCTTCCCAGCTAAAAATTGTCCATGTGACATTGTCATTTAGCACTTGCAACAGTGTTGGTAATGCAGTACATCTGTTATGAACAGGATTACAATTTGGTTTCGCACCTCAGTCACCTCTTAAATCTTTAACAATAACAAAATCACAAATTGTGGGCAGAATACAAATATATTTGTTTTCTAACTGTTTGAGATGTTTCAGGGCTTCCTAAAATCCCAGTGTGGGAGCAAGAGCCCTGTCAAGAGATAATAAGGCACCCATCTTGAATTAATTCTGATCTAATCAAATCTGATTTGATCTAGTCTAATGTCTGGCTAACCAATAGGACTTCATTACTCTATCTGCAGGCATGATGCTCACACAATGGCTTGGGAAGTTACTCCCCGCTTTAGCCATGCGTCTTGTGATAGCTCTGCTGGTTACTCCTTGATTTCTGGCTTCAGGGATTATTCATGGAAAGGGAGGCAGATTGCTCTGACACTGGTATGAAGAAGTTGCGTCATGTCTAGAAGTAACAGGTTTGGTTCTTTTAGGTGATCTACTTCTCTGAGGAGAGCAGATGCAAGAGTAATTTTAACAATAACAGCTGGACTGGTCTAAGGGAAATAGCAAGAGGGAGGCAATACCTGTTACTAGCTCAAATGACAGGCAGAAAAAAGGGATAAGCTTTTGGGCATATCAATTTTTTTTTTTATAAGTCTGTTATTGCCAGCTGTCTTAATTGGTCTGGTAAAAATCATGATTTGTCCCTGCAGAACTTTCCTTGCCTACAGTAGCTGTGGCTGTTGCATTCTTCTGTGGTTTCTCCATTTCCTCGTCTCTGAAGAGTTCTCAAGTCATTGGGAGATACGTGGAGTCACTAGGTGGGGGGGGTACAACAGACTTGCAGGGCCACCATCTTCACGGTCAAAGTGGAGCAGGTTCTGGTTATATGCTGGGGAACCACAATGACACATACCACATGTATGCTGTGAGGATGCTGGAAACATCCAGAGGACCTGCATTTCCTACCGATCTTCCACTTTGCTATGGCAAAGCTTAGAAACAGGGCTTATTTATCACAGATTTCAACTGATTTATATCTAAGCATCTGTGTGAATGCTTTGCTGAACTCTTTTTTGTGAAAACAGTTTGCTGACCTGAGCCTATAGAGTCTAAGTCCTTGTGTGCAATAATCTAAGCAAAGATCTTCAGCGCGTGCTGCACCCTGTGCAGACACCTTTTCTGCATCCATGTGAGTCAAAAAACAGTGGCAGGGAAAATCCCTGGGATGGGAACTTGGTCATCTGTGCTGGTACCCAGTCCAAGCCGGCAGCAGCCCTCCCAGTGGGTTGCAGGCAGTGCTTGGGAGCCAGCGTGGGCTGTTCCCAGTGACCAGACCGGAGGCAGCCACATGGTTTTGGAAGAGAAGAGCAGCCGGTAGCATAGACACGGGCCATCCTGTGCTGGCTGACCTCGGTGGCCAAGAGCAGTCCCCGGCAAGTTTAATTTAAAGCTGTACATGTACAGCTTTAAGGCTGAAATGTCTTTGTGTGACAGTGGGATGGCAAATAGTTTTTCATGCCAAATATTGATGGGTATTTAATATACACTTTGGGCACATGCTGTGACCAGGGAAGATTGCCTACTGATGTTGTGTGAGTGCTCCTGATTCCTGCAGTGCTGTGGTGCGGTATGAGCACAACAGAGGAGAATCACAAGTGTAAAGTGCCTTAAGATCACACTCTAGCAACTTTTACCAGAAAAATACTCTTGATTAGAAGTGTGATTTTTTTTAACAGCATTTCTGTACTACCAAAAGCCCTTTGTGAATATGGTTACGCTAAGGGAAAAGTAAAAGCTTTGGCCAGTATAGCTTATTTAGTTTGGAGTGTCTGTGTAAGCTGCACTGTCAAAAGCCTGGTGCTGTAGGCAGAAGCAGCTCTTCATGTGGAGGGCATGGGTACACCAACCAACATTGCCTGGCATTCTTCTTCCAGCATGAATTTATCCACTCTTTGCAGTGCTGCTGAATTTTCCATTATAAGCCATTTTTGCATAAATTTCCACAGGCAGCTGTAAGGAGTTGTCTGTTCCCAAACTGGTGTTAATTCCTGTGACCCTCCCTGCCAACTGCAGTGCTTGAGTATGGTCTGAGCACAGGCAGGTGTTGAGGGCTGCTGCTTGCCTCTCCGCGCCTCGGCTCCCGACCACCGCTGCTCAGCCACATGGCAGCATCCCTCTTCCCAGGGTGGATAGGGTCAAATCCCTCACTAAGCCTGTCTTGGGGCGCCGCTTACTCTGAGTTGGCCTTGCAGCAAAATTATATTGCTTGGTTTTTCCACTCTCTTGGTAACTTGGCTAAACTCAGGGGTATAATAGTTATTCTGAGATCAGACTGGAGTCAAAAGAAAGACGAAAGTAAACAGTGAAGTTCAGAGTACCTTATTGAATAAAAAAGGGGTAGGCTGCATGATACCTGAGCTACATGAGTATAACCTGACTTTACTGACTTTACTGGGTCATTTCATTTGGCGTGTGCCCACACAGCCTCAGCTGCAAAGGCTGGATCTACAGCTAGGAAAACACTCTTTATGATGAATTTTCAGTTCTTTTCTCTTATCACAGAATTTCTTTTTCACTGATAATAAATGCTGATGGAGAACCTTGTATAGGTGTTTCTGGGAAGTGCTGATAACGAACTATGTGTTCTGGGTCAGATCAAAGCTCCATCCAGGCCAGTTTCCTGTCTACCCAGCAGGAGATGCCCAGAGAAGAACATGAGACCAGGGAAAGCCTATATTGATCCTTTCCCAGAGGACTTCCTTAAGCTTAACAAATTATGGTTTAGCTCCATACCTAAGCCTGAGACAGGACCTTGATGTGTGGTTTTGGACAGGTATAGTGTTGTTCAGAAACAGCCCAAAAATGAGATCCAAGTCTTTCTTTATAATCTTCAAACTAGCAATTTTAGCAGGTTGAAAAATTAATAAGATAGTTTACTGCTTTCAGCCATAGTGTAGCAAACTGTCTCCTGACTTACCTGGACTGAACTCTTAAGTCCAGCTAGAGTTTAAATAAAAGTTAGTTTTGCTTGCTGTGAGCCCGTTTCCAGGGAGATGTGTGGTTGTGTTAATGGCTGTGTCCTATCCCACATGTAGAGATGTTTTGTCTGTCTTCCTAATGCAGTACTGTACATGAAGTAGAGGGAAGAAAAACTGCAATAAGGGATTAGAAAGGGGAGAAAAAAAAGGAGTATGATAGAGACAGTAGAAGGAAACTGAGAGAGGAGGCAGATCTTGGGGAAAATTAAAAATATTTAAATAGAGTAGGAAAGTAGGAGTGAAGGCAGAATTCCTTTTGGCTAAGTGCTGGGGCACAGTTTGTCTTTATCTCTACCTGTGGGGTGCTGCTGAAAGGGAAGTCCCCTTTCCCCCACCCTGGCCCAGATGAGAGCACTGAACGGGGTCCACAGCAGCTATGGGACTGCTAGATCCCCTGCACAGGGGAGGAGATGGTATGCAGGCAGGAGTTTTGGCAGCTCTTGGATCAGCTTAGCTGTATAGCATCAAGCTGCACCTTGGACATTTAGAGACAAGTGAAAGCCTCAGAGTGTCTCTGCAGCCAGTGGAGAAAAACAGTGCCTCTCATGATGGGGTGAAACCTCACCTCTCTCCCGTGGCTATGAAGAGCGCTTCAGGCAGACAGCTTACAAGTCTAAAAAAGATCCCTAACATCAAGTAGATGAATCCTCCTCCTTCTGCAAGGAAATCCTGTGTGTAATGGAAGGACTCCTGGAAGTGCACTATATGTAGCATAAGAAAAGAAAAAGACAAATCAAGAGACATGATAACGCATACTATATTCTATTATGGATTACACAGGTTTTATTATGCAAGCACCGCGAGTCTATACACATGCACACTCACTCCTGTCTCTGGTATGAGCAATAGAAACTCCCGTGCTCATATATATCTCATATGAAGCACACAGGGCGTAAAAGGAAAACTCTTCTGTAAGCAAATTTGTCAGTGTTTGGATCCTGCATTAACAATGCTGTAGGACTACCAATAGGTAGGTGGTACCAGGAAGAAAAATAACATGACTGTTATATTTCCCATTTCTGAAAGGGCAAATTGATAGCCCTGTGCCAATACACCAGTGCCCATGAGCAGGCAAACGTCTACCGTGCATGCAGGAGATAGGACACAACAGGACACCGCGATGCTGGCACTTAGCGGATTGCCCTCTTCTCAGTGGGCTTTGCAAACCCATCAAAGGACAGAGACAGAAGAGAGGGGATTTTGCCTCCTACTGAGAGGCTGTGAGAGCAAAATGCAGCTACGCCAATGCTTTTCTCCTCTGCAGCAGACATGTTGCATGAAAAAAGAGCCTGAAGAGCAAAGGGTAATGGGAACAGTTACCTGCCCCATGTGAAATGTTCACACTTCAGAGAAGACTAGTTGAAAGGGTTTGGGCAGAATTCTCTTTTTCTATATGCTCTCAATATGAGAAATGAGAGATGGATCTGTGTCCTGCTTACAGGTCAAAACTCCACTATACTGGTGGACTGACAGGTTCCCAACTGAAAGACACTCCTCATCTCGGAGAACTCGTGGTCTGACAGCAAGACAAGAAGCTCTGAACAGAGACCCAGGTATGCCAACCGCTCAGAAAGGGTGGAGCATTTCTGCTCAGCGCTCTGGCTGCCTACTCACTTTATGAAGAAGTATGGGTTGGAAATGAGATCGTTGCTCTTTGCTGTGTAGCTTTGTGGAAATGAATCTCATTGAAGCACAGAGTTAATGATAAGGGTGAGTGCTGCGGAATTAATTAACCCAGTCACGCTCATGCGGGACAAAAGGCATGAATCTCAGCAGCAACCGGGTCACGAGCCCCAGGGCAGGTGGTAAAGTGTCTGTCCTGTGGTGATCTCAAATCTGGGCTGGATGTGTCTCTGGCATTTAATGTGACTTAGATGTGCCCTTGTGCTGGGCATGGGGAGGGAAGATGAATCTTGAAGAAGGCTGCATGTCTGTATGGCTACGAGCAGGTCATGTAGAACACTAAACCAGCTGCACCAGCACCTGCATGGCAAGGTTGCAGCACAGCAAGTCCAGCGAGCTGCACTTGCTCTCACCTCTGCTGGCCATAAACCCCTGAGGCCTGATTCTTCTGGCTTTACACTCTGTGTAATCATTAACGCCATTTCCAAGAGTTTGGTTAGTGGGTGTAAAATACAACCAATTAGTAAGGCATCATTTTACCACCACTTCACACCACTGTAAAATGAGAATGTAGACTATGGAGCAGCAAAGAACTGAGCCCCGATTACTCACTTCATTAGAGAATCTGTTGCCGTATGAAAGGGAAATAACAAGGGTAAACCCATCCGTGCTGGAATTGCACAGGCTGCCTGAGCTTGGGCTAGGCTGTTTAATGGAAAAGGAGAGCAACAGACTAGGAAAATTATTAAATGAATGTGCAGTGCCAGTGGATTTGGAGCAGGGAGTGAATTTTACTTCCCATTTTCCGGTTCCTATGTGAAACTTCAAGCAACACCCTGCTCTAATGTATTTAAAATAATTTGTATAAATAGATCATGTATGTGCATACAAACGTGTGTATGTAGGTAGTATAAATATATATTTGGAGATGACACTGTTCTCAATATGTTTTCCAGGGTAATTCTGTTTGAAAGAAAAATTCTTTTGCCCTTTCATGTGGATTCTCACACTCTGTGTATGTGTCTTGCCTGTGAAAGGTAGGTACTTTTTTTTTTTTCCTAGTTTAGTTTGATTTTGGGTGCTCTTTTTTTTTTTTTTAGGTCTGCTTTGCCGTAGGCCCTGAAGAGAATAATAAAAAAATACTGTGGCAGTTGCTTCCATGTGGCTTGCCAAAGGGGTGTTAAGAAATTTTCCTGGTTGTTCTCTATGTGTGAGCTGCAAAGAGGTGATAAATTGCTGAAGGAAATTAAAGTGGGGGTTGAAGCTAAAGTTTTGTACTCTTCTGATTTGGGCAGTCTTGGATTACAAGCTGCTGGTTGTGTTGGAAATCAAAAGGTTAGTTGCTCTCTCTGACTTACCCAGGAGTGCTGCAAGGACAGATTAATAGAGAAAAACATCACGCAGCCTCTGGTGCTCTGTGCGCTTGGTTTGCTCAGGTGCTGGAAAAAGAAACCATGGTATATCAAAGAGGAGCAGCTAAAGCAGTAATCGTAATACTTTGGACAAGCAGTCATTTCTAATTGTGGAGATTCCCACAGACCGGGGCTCTTGCGCTTCCTCCCCTTGCTGCAGTGCGGAGGCACCCAGCGCCTGCGTCTGTCGGGCATCGGCTCCTCCTGTGTCACCCACTGGCTGTCAGGGAAGGCGGCTGGGTATCAGCTCAAAAGGTGTTTCTTGGGTTCTTTCAAGGCCATTTAGCAACTAGCGCCTCTCGGTGAGTGACGCTTTGCTGAGAGTGGGGAATTCGTGGCTGCCAGAGTGCCAGTCGCAGCTCAGTTATTTTGCTTTTACCTTACAGTGCCCTCAATGCACCCACCCTTTGCAAAATTAAGATCTTTTTCATTTATGCATTCATCTGTAGTACTGCTTTGCAGGTCCACATGAGGAGGTTTTCTTTCCCTCTCTCCTTCCCCCAAGACCCAGCCTGTTGCCATTTTGCCTTCAGCATCATCAGCTGAACAAGAAATAACTCTGGTTCTTAGCTAGACCTTTGGGTCCAAATGTTTTGCAATGCCTTGGGGAGGAAGGGAAATCTTGTGGGCTCTGGCTTGCAGGTGGGGACACCAAGGCAGCAAGGCATGGGGCTGTGGCAGGAGTAGCCCTGTGTTATTCAGCAACAGGCGAGGAAGCCTGGCCAGGCCGGGTGGTGGCTCAGAGCAGCGTGTGGTTGCACCGCCAGCCAGGACCTTCAGGCTTTGCTGCACTATCTTACTTTAAACCTGCCTGAAGCTCGCTTCAAACCCAGCTCTGACACTGTGCTGAGGGGCAGGCGCTCAGAAAGCTGCCCACAGCTATGTGCGACGTTTCACAGGCTGCTGCTGCTCAGCTCTGCTGCTTGGGATGGCTCCTCGGCTACAGGAGTGCTAGGTTGAGACCAGCATCTGCAGCCACAGTTCACAGTCCAGCCCCTTTCTGCAAGCCGGTTTTCTCTGTCCTCGATGGTTGTAACCTGCGAGGCAGTGAGGTGCGAGCCAGCATCATGCTGCACGCTTTTGGGCTGGGGGCAGAAAGGCAGGGGCGGTAACAGCTACAGTCCCCCAGCGTGTCTCAGATGTCGGTAACTCCCTGCAGTCCAGTTTACAACATGTTTTCCTGGCCTTGCTGCAACTGGCAGGACTGAAGAGGAGAGTGGGATGTGCCTGCTGAGATCAGCTGGATGTCGCGATGCAAAGGGGCAGGAGCTTCCCAGGCTGACAGTCAGACTGGAGCTGCAGCGCTGATGTCCCAAGTCTACCACTTCCTTGTGAGACTATCATTGCTTGAAAGACTTGTATTTTTCGTTGGTTTGCAAGGCTGTGAAAATACACATGTGCACAAACACGTATCCAGGATGAAGCTGAAGCGAGACATTAATGCTCACGTTCCTACAGATGTGCGTGGGGTTTAGGCAGCGGCTCACGCGTGTGCAGCCGGGCTCGGTGTACAGCAGAGCTGCTGCCAAACGCCGCTGGGCAAGGGGATCCCGGCTGCTTTGGGTCAGCTCCAGCATGCAGCAGGGCAAAAGCACGCAACGCACAGCTGCAGAGAGGGAGCACGAAGGAGGAAGAGGATTGCGTCTGTCCTTTTTTCTTTCATATGCCCGGGCTCCATGAAACACCCCACAGTGCTGCTGCTTGGTGAGGAGCGGGCTGAAGACCCAGCACAGTAGGTTGTGATGGCGAGCAGGTCAGGAATGACCTGTGCAGAGGTTAGGCACCGATGCAGAAGCAGGCATCTCCTCCATTCCTCCAGGAAAACAGCAATTAAAAGTGGGGGAATCGCCCTTTAACCTATCTGCCCCAAACACATTTGTTAAAATAAATATTGCCATTTGACAAAGAAAAGCAATCTAAGGCAAGCTTACAAAGCTATTCAAAGCAGCAATGGCCAAAATATTAAAAACGAAAGTAACAGCATGCTGCCCTCAAATCGACATCGTTTGCTGTTTGCTTCTGAACCATGGGTCCCTGGGGGGGGGACCAGCTACATGGGGGTAACCAGGTGGGAATGGGTGGGAGTTTCTGTGAGCACGGACAGTGCCACACTGCCCTGTCTGCTGCACTAGCACTGGACATGGTCATGGACCATCTCAAAAGCTCTGGGAAGACATGTACAACCATGGAACATGGAAAAAAAAGGAGTGAGAAAACATGATGATGTCCAATGGGATGTCATGTCAGCCAGCATGAGTTGTAAATACACGTGGTAACCAGTCCACTGACAAACCAGAGCTCACATCTTGCTCACAACATGATTTATCCAACAGTTCCAAGTAGCAAACCAATACAGTCAAAATTACGTTGTTCCTTCATAGAAAGGAGGAAGGGAAGCTTTGTGTTCTTAATAATGTATCACAAATATTGCTCTCTGCCTTTGCACAATGCAGTGTAAACTTGCTTGTAATTTGTGCTGGAGGGGGGAAGTCAGCTCTGTGTCTCTACTTCATTGTCAACTTATACTTGACATCCTTTCCTTGCATTGATCCCAGCTTTCATATGCATTAGTAAACATTTATGACACCGACATTAATAGTGAGTGAGCTTATAGTGATTTGTTGTATTAGATACTAAAAAACAGTCATGAGACCATGATTTGATAGTGTTATCTCAACAACTTGCATAGAGATGCAAGGATGATTTGGTGACATATCATCCTTGACAGATGACACATACAGACCATGCTTCAATCAACATGCCGTGCCTCTGGGCAGTGTGGTGTTACAGCCTCTCCAGGGGAATGCCACTGACTGCAAAACCACCACCCTTGCAACTAGTGGTGATGGCAGGGCTATGGAGGCACTGGGAAGCAAGGAACTGAGCCTGGTATTCGTAAATCAAATACACCAAAATGTAACAAGTTTCCTGCATGATTAATGATGTTTCATTATTTGCAGGCATGTCTAAGCAAGTCAGAACCTGCTTTTCTTTTAATTGTTTATTCTTCAAATAAATTGACGAGTAATAATCCTGGTGGCTCCATAGAGCAATAGGTTTGGGTATAAACCCATCTTAATTTGTCATTTCATTTTAATTCTGTTTTAAATCACTCTGTTTAATTAAATTCTAGTTGTTCTGATTTACTTAAGCATGGTGTGCCCATGTGACGTACCTCAAAATATGTCGTGGCAATGAACAAATACCAATGGGGTGACATTGTGATCAATAAAATTATACCAGGTATGAAAAGAGCTAGATTATTATTATTTGTTTAGAAGTGGAGTCAGAATGCATTTTCATAAACAGTAGTTCAACCTGGTTTTGCTGCAAGCAGGGTCTGGCCTTAGCTGTCCAATGGCAAAGAAACAGCAGGTTTCGTCACTGCCCTGTGCTGACGTCATTTTTCGGAGAGAAAGGAGATGTTGACAAACCTTTCCTGGTGGTAAACAGGACTGGTAGCAACATGGCGGCTGAGCATAAAATATTGGTGGAGGTGCTTCTTCACACAAATGAGACTTCAAGCCTAAGCTTTTCAGTCTGTTGAGAAGATCACGTGTTTTAGTGATGCGGACGAGCCTCTTGTGTGAGGTGAGCCCTGACTTTTGGCTATACCAATGGTAACGAAGGGTTACAGAAATGCTGAAACAAAAATACAAACACAAATATCAGGCCTCCAGCCCACCCACTGGGCATTTCTAATTGTCAGGTGAATGGATGAGAACTGTCATGATAAATGTCACATATCTTGTGCCTTGTTACGCTATGGCACAGAAAGGAGAAAGCTGGGACTGCCTGTCTCTACTTGGGGAAAATAACAAGGCTTTCATAAGAAATGCCTTTAAAAATGTTATCTAAAATTTATAAGGAGGCATGGTTGGTCCTGAAAATACTTTGATGCATTGCTGGTGAAGATCGGATTGCTACCAGGGCTTTGCTCACACCAACACTTCAGGCTCGGTGGCAAATAGGCAAGAACACGGGTAAGTGCTGGGCAGGTGCAAAGGTGCTCCTGTGCTCAGCCCACGCCCGTCGCTGCGGGAAAAAGGGCTTTCTGTCCTTGCAGACAGCTGCGGGCTTCGATTCACAGTCCCTGATGTTTAATTGCCAAAATGAAAACCATATTATGTAACAACTTCTGTGCTCACAATACCATTGTCTATGGGCAGGAATATTAACATACGGCAGGATCAGTAGCAATTTAATTTTCCAGGTTGCAAATTGTGGTGACAAAGGCTTGCACAGGTTTCCCACCAAGGCAGACAACAGCAAACCTCCTGAATCACTTCAGAGTGACTTGCAGGAGCTAACAAATCCTCAAGGATTTACAGTGCAGTATGCAGAGGCTGGAGTTTGCAGAAGCAGCATTGATCCTGTTAGAAGAGTTAAATTAGGACTTTGGTCCTACCTCGTTATTTACTTTATTACAAAAACTTGCACATGTGATATAACTTTCATACTTTTGTGGCTATTTTCGCATGACCATTTTTAAGGGAGTCTTTTCTAAGGTCTCCTCTATTCCCTCTTGCCACCTCAGGGTGGCAAAAACCACCCCGTGGCACAACATAGGCACCACCTATAGCTCCGTATGTGCATGCAGACTTTGTTTAGGTACGGTGACTGTGGTAAATGACAGCGATTTTGCTAACACCGTGCTACAGTGTACATGATGTGGGAGTTACTGTGGGCTGGTGCCGAAATTTGCAGTGTCATGGGTAGTAAGTATGTGCTCTTCAAAGCCTCATGTACTCAGCAAACTTTCAATGGTTTAACTTAAAACAAGTTTCATACTGGGGAAAACTGTACAAGTACTTGGTTTCAGTTTAAACATGCTTTATTTTAATGTCATCTCTTGGGGGTAGTTGTTTTTTCTTTTCTTACCAAAACAAGTGAACTGAAATCAAAGGTGTCTGCCTACAAGCAATATGCTGGGTGCCCCGGCACGGGTATCAGGGCCCGTGGTTTGCATATAAACGTGTTTTTTGTTAAAGCCTGCAAGCTGGTGTGGTCGGAGGTGAGTCCCAGACACACCGTAACATCACAGTGCGTGGGATTTGTCCTCGGCAGCCACAGCTGCGGCCACTGGGAGATGAAGAGCCAAGAACAGAGGAGTTCACTTAGCTACAGCTAACTCCTGAGGACGGGCAAAAGCTCCTGGTTAAAGACTCTGACTGTCTCCAGCTTGGGAATTTAAATTTTCTCATTTTTGCATCCAATCTGTTCATCCTCTTTTTGCGTAGCTCTCAGCCATGACGCTTTGGCTCTGTGATACAATATTGCTGAGCTGCTGCGTGAAGAATGAACCACACTTAGAGGTTGTACACGCTTGTGAAGAAAGCTACAAGTGCTTCCCTCATATGTGATGATTTTTTCCATGTCCAGTATTGTCTTAGCTTTATTTTCATTTTATTTACGTTTAGACTCATCCTACAATACACAAAGTAATTGCTTTTCAGTGAGGTCCTGGATACGTGAAAGATTAAAAAAAAAAGTAAGACTTTTCATTGATGGCAAGTTTTAAAAAATAAAAGCTGACTTATTACTTGAAGGAGAGAAAAGGCCATGAAACAGGTATTTTTATTCAGCAAAAGAGAAGATTTTTAACTTCTAAATATGCAGAGACACTATATCAACTATCACAAATGTGTGCTGATGATGCAGCCAACAACACTTAATTATCAGTTCTACAGGAAAATTAGGTGAGAAAATTACTTGTCTTTTTATATTTCTTTTATTTATAAAAGAACCCAAAGATGATGACAATTCTCTCGCTAGAGCATGTTAGACATAGATGGCTCATCTGTCTTCTTCTTCCCCCTTGGTGATACAGATTGATAAATTCCTGCAGTGTACACAATGTAATTTGTGTTACTCTTACAAAGTTTTTTTCTGCAGTTTTGAAGGAAGTTGTTTTGGTAGAGATGAAGCGGTCTCACCTTTTATAGTGTCTTAGATTAGAAACATTTGAGATATGGGGGCAAGAAAGCTATTTGGTCTAATACCTTGACCTTCTTTGCAATGGCTGGGTCATTAGTTTTGTGTGTTAATATTATTTGTGTATGCATCTCGCTTCTTTATTCCTCCAGAAATCATTTGGGGCATTAAGCAATATCTAGGCATGAAGATATTCGTCATATTAGCATAGCTTGGTGTACCTTTCGTAACTTATTTTGTGTGTATTTTTGGCCCCAACGATAAAGTGAACTGAGCTGGTCTATGCTTGTAGTTTTCCTTTTGATTTTCACTAAGTAAACAGCAGATGTGCTCTTGGGCGATGGTTTTACCATACAGTATCTATTAGCATCCCTACTTTAAGTCAACTCCTGTGTTATACCCAGCCTGATTATTTCTTCCCCGTGCAGGGGCAGAGATAAGCAGCTGTAGTTGGAGGGAAGAAGAGGGCAGAGCAGACATGGGACCCCAGCAGTACTGCATGCTGAACATTTTGTATCATGAAATCAGAGCCCCGTGGAGTGTGGGAACAACAGGAGACACTCACTGTTTTCAGGGTTAGGTTTAAATTTGATCAGTGATTTGATTCTGACTCTAGTAATCCCGGATCATGCAAGAAAAATTTCACCCTTTGAAGATACCTTAATGTATGATTAGTTTCATCTCCCAGACTGGGCTTTAATTCCTTCACACCCAGATGTGTAGTAAAACAGGAGACTGCCCAGACCCACAGTTCAGTCTGTGTTTGGCCACAGCTACTACTTCTGTAGGTGTCCTCTCTTCCCAGATGGACAGAGGTCAGCTAAAACGTGCTGGAAGATTTTGTGCTGGCAAACCTGGTTTGCTCCTAAAGGAACTCAAGAGGAGAGGACATATTTATTTGGGGTTTAAAAAGGTAACTTACATGGCAATGGAAGAATTGTCAGCCTGAAAAAGTACTGAAGCAGTCAAGGATGATTCCACAGGTGTGGGTTTTTTCTCAGCAACAAGGTGGGCTAAAGAGGCACTTTCTTCTGGCTGCCTGTTCCTGTCCTGCAGCAGCGCTCTTAGTTGTGACTGAGCAGCACTTTGTCTGGACGTGCAGCGAGAGGCACCTGGGACCTCATCACACTTAAGGGTAATCTATAACTACTTTTTCCTTGTTATATTTAAGGTGACTTGTTTTCTCTGTCCCAACGAACAGGGAGATGGTGTGGCACAGGGGATGCTGAAGGAGGCATTGCTAATGAAAGAAGTGTTCTTCAAATGCCAGCCTCTGTCCCATGCTGGAAGAGAGTCTCTGAGAGAGCAGCAACAGCTACCATGACGTGTTTGTTTCATTTTCCTCTCTCTGGGGGATCCCGAGCAACTCTGCTGCACGGAGAGAAAGATAAGGCAAGGGGAAGTGGAAAAGCAGGAAGAGAAATCTTTGAACATCAGGGTGAGAAGTAAACCATCAGGGACTAAACTGGTTTTAATTTTGTCTCCGGTAATGTAGTACTTGGTGCATATCTGTCACCGTGGCCAACATAGGTGCTACACAGGAATATGACAGGAAAAAACTTAGCTAGAAAAATCTTATTGCATGTGTATGATGGAAGATGAAAGAGAAGAGAAGAGCAATGTTGAGAGGGAAGAGGCACCTAGGTCTCAGCAGTCTGCAAGTTTCCATCCAGTATATCATCCTACAACAGTGGCAACTGCCTGTTCACCAGTGGTAAGGGGAGAGTGCCCCTGGGAAGTTCGTGGCATGTCAAGGAAAGCAGATCATAGACAACGTCCTTTTGAGAGTGGGTTTGGCTGTTCCTTGCATAAAATAGGAATAGTAACAGCTGAGCAGGAGTGTAGTGTTCCCAGGATGGAGAGTAAGGGAAGTAGTTTAGAAAATGTTGGTCCATCAGTTAGAAGGACCATGTTAATTCGCCCTTGATCTCCGTCAGGTGCCAAACCATTAAGACCGTATCTGATGGATTAAAACTGGAAGAGGTGAGAGAAAGAGGGAGAGGGGCAAATCTGGCAAGGGAGGAAATGTAAAACCACAGCAGGTTTCCTTCCCAGCAGCCTTCCCTCTGGAGTGCTCGGGTGGGCTCGCTGCTGAGCCAAAGCTGTTATTCCTTCCACTAATACCTGGTGACCCCCCCGCCTCCCAGCAGCATCCTTTCGAGCCTGCCTGGCCCACAACACCCGGAGCATTTCCCTTTTGTGTGCTCTGCTGCCTGCCTGCCCTGGCAATGGTATGGTGTGGCTGCCCCTTCCTCCAGCTCAGGGCTGCACCAGGTCACCCTCAGCTCACGGAGACATTTATGAGTGGTCAACATATGTGCTGGGTGGGCAGGGGTGGGAAAGGTGGCGGGATGGGTCTGCCCCCACTGAGGTGCTGGAGACACCCCTACTTGGGCAGCAATCTGCTGCTTCCCGTGCAGCATCCTGACACGTGGAGAAGACCATGGCCAGGAATGAAAGGCACTGGTGGGCGGTGGGTTGCCGGGAAGGGCAGGCTTGTGGGACAGCAAGGTTGTTCCAGGTGTGGTTACGTTCATTTTTTATTTTTTTTTTCCCCCTGGTCATTTGTTAATAAACGTACAAGCAAGGGTCTGGCTGGCTGTTGGAATTGGTACCAGTTCTGGTACTGGTGCATCCAGCTATTTTCTGTATTTTCTAGGAGTGCGCATGCCATTGCAGCCAGGGAAATCATGCTTTCCCAGGGCTCAGATCTAGCAGCATCTAATAAAATGCCTGATGAAGAGAAATTTCTGTGAGATTTATTTTCCCCTGGGAAATTAAGCATTGTATACAGCAGCGCACATGGCATATGGCTGCCTGTCTATGGGAACACTGAATCCAGCCCCTGATTCAGCAAAGTACTGTAAGTGGTGTTTAGTTGTGATAAATGGGACTTAAGCGCAGGTCTAAGGCATGTGTTTAACTGAATCAAAGCCATTTGCATTTTTGTATAGGCCACTGAGATTTGTATTGTGACCTGAAGCTATTTTTGTCTTAGGCAAGCACTGGATCAAAAAATGGAAGTGAGCGTATTTTCCAGATTCATTCCATTGATTTTAGATGTGCGTTACTCTGTCTCTTCACCTTCCAGATATCACTTGCAAATGAGAAAAGGTACACATAAATTGATTTGTGAGACCAAGAGCACAATCCACATTGGGTCTTCTGTCTGTTATCTTTATTATTGCTGTTATATCACCCTGCTCCAGCCGCAGGAGACAATGGCCATATACTTTGTTGTGGGCAGTTAAGGAACTGTCAAACAATGGACCAGATTTGTTTTCCTGGCTGATCATTTACAGATTTGTTTATGCTCTAATGTTGAAGTCCTGCTATCCTGGTATGTCTTGCTGTCTAGGAAAGAAAGTGCTCATGCTGCCTGCCACCATGTCAGTGCCTAATTTTTTTTTAATGTTAATGGTAGGTTGTAGCAGAGAACACTAGAACAACATTTTAACTCTTAAAAAACTAGTCTCCTTGGTGGTTTTAAGTTATTTGCTTTTTAATTAATTTGAAACTTGCTCTTGCATTTTAAAAAAAAAAGAGGATCTGATATGTCAGTTTTGTAAATAGTGATAGTTCAAAACCAGAGGCCTGCTGCTGAGTGTCATTCTAAGCTTTCAGACATCAGCATGTTTCTTTTGGAATCTCAGAAATTGGTGTGCAAATACCCCATAGCCTTTTGCATTAACCTCATTAAGGTCAATAAACATTTCACTTTAAACAGCAATGCTCCCAGATGGGAGAGTTGAAGGTCCAGCCTGCTTATCTCTTTTCAAACAGGTGAATCATTATTACCCTCTGAAAAACTGGAATATAAATCCTTTTCTCATCTGTAACTATTGCAGACTGTGATGTAGAGTGGTCGGGGTTCATTCCTTCTCTCTCTTTCTTTGGTGGCCATTCAGCCACCGAATTTAAACACACTCTCTTAAACAGCAGTGCAATCACACTAATCTCCAATATTTGCACTCATTTCCTTGTTCTCCACTTTGCATTCAGTCTAGAAAACTCTGCAGAGCCACCACAGTGATTCTGGGGGACAAACCAGCAGTGGTAGCCGGACAGACGCCCTGTCCATGTACAGCTCCGCTGCAGCCGGGTCACCGGACAGGCCTTCGGGCAGCAGGAGGTTTTATGGGGGGACAAACAATCCGTGTGCAGGGACATGCGGGTACAGAGGGGGTGAATGAAGGACACACTGCAAGGAAGAACAGAGGCACGTAGTGCTGGAATCAAACAGAAATTTGAGATTTTGTGCTGGGCTTAAAAAAAAAAATTTCTCTCGACATCCAAGGAAGAAGCATGGCCTGTTGGGTACAGCAGGAAGCAGAGTCAGGACAGACTTCTGGGTGTTATTTCTCACTTTGTTACTGGCTGTGGTGAGACTTTGTACATGCCCCCATTTCCTATCTTTAACACGAGGGTTGTACTTGCTAAAATGGTGAAAACCAATGACTCTGCAGGAGCTTTGGCTGATAGAGAAACCACATGGTGTCTCTTCTGTAACTCATGACAAATTATAACTATGCTTCTTTAAAGTCACTCAGCTAAAGAAGTAAATACCTGAATTAAATAAACCTTACAAAATTTTAAGCTAGTTTTTAATATGGCAGCCTTTAAAAATAGTGGGACCTACCCCAGCATTTGTTCTTCACCCACAAGTCTCCTGTGCTAAAATAAAATATGTAGGAAGAAGAGGGGAGACTGTGCCCCTCTCTCCCCCCTCAAGCCTGGAGCCAACAGCTGAGATTCAAATGCAAATACCAGTACTCTCTAACTCTCCAGGAACTTTTGAGTCTTGGTGTCTTACACCTATGTGATAACTTTAGGCTAAATTAAAAATCAAAGAGATTTCCCCTGGAGTAAGGTATTGCTTGTCACGAGTGAGGATATCATAATTGGTGCTGCCAAGAGGTTTATGAACTCCACTTGCCAAAGGAGGCTTTGGGACTGTGAAGCACCAGAGTCCGTATTTTCTGTCTGGAGTCATCCCAGCTGCTGCCTTCCCTGAGCCAGAGAGGTAAAAGCAAGAAATGTGCTTCAGATTCCATTTAAATGCCAATAAGCTTCTCTTTTTCTGTGTGAACTTTAAGAATTTAAGGGGCTGAGATTGTGCCCCAGCTCTCACCTTGCTGCTGTGGTGGCTCCTCGGTGGAGTGAGAGGCAGGTCCTGGGTGCAGGTGCCCACTGCCAGGGTGCCATGCAATCTCCTTGTCACATCTCGTCTGACTGGAGCTATGTGATGTGTCAGGTCAAGGTCTGAACTGTAGCTGCCAGACTGTGCGCTTTAAAGCTTTGATTCCCCCCTACTTTTCCCTCCCCCACCATCCCTTAAGCACGCACACCCATCGTAGCCAAAGTAGTAAATGGGGAAAAAAAACTCTTTGGTAGTTTTATTTTAGTAAATCTAGGATGGGACATTCAAAGTCAGTAGCAACGTTAGTACAAACACAGAGGGGGTTTAATGGCAGAGGAAAAATTTTCTTTGATCTCTTTATATCTGCTCTTCATCTTTGCCTTTTCTCAGTAACTCAAATGACAGTCCAGACTATTCTTGAAGAATACATTCTAGCTGGGAATCACATTCAGGATTTTTTTTTCTATATGTGAAATTTCAGAACAACTTTTTAAATCTAAGTCATGGCATAGAAAATGTACTGTACCTATGCTGACTTGATTTAGTCACAAGAATCATGTGTGCATATGAGAGAGAGGGGGAGAGAGAAAAAAAAAGACCAAAAAAAGAAAGAGCATAGCCATCACAACTTGATGGGAAAAGCTCCTACAAATTTGCTAACTTCCGTAAAGTAGCAACTTTTCAGCTCTGCTTGGCCTATCATACGCTGATGTTTCTTCATTAAAAAAAAAAAGGTGGTTAAGGATGAAAAAATTCTCTGTGCAGGCAGAATGTTTTTTCCATGTTTGACAAAACTCGAAAATTAACCATTTGACAGGGGAAGGGCAGTTTTAAATATAGAAAAGGTTGGGGTTGGGTTTGGGTTTTTTGTTTGTTTGTTTGTTTTTTTAAGGGGAATCTGCAAAATGAATAAACCTCCAAAGAACAGAGAGGTAGTGGTGAGGACCACATTAAAGAATTTACAAAAAGAGAAATATGATTTTGTATATGATATTTCACCGGCAGAACTTGGTAAGTTGTACGGGGCTTTCTTCAATTTCTAGTCGCTGGGAAAACTTTATTTGGAGCCAATTCACTATTGACTAGCACTGTGCAGCAGGCAATTTTGATAGCAAATAACAAGTGTCAAGGGCTGGCATTTTGCAGTTGGCATTCACTTTCACCCGGTGCAAATGGCACTACACAAGATAGTTCACAGAGAATCCAACCCATTGACACTGAAGACCAGTAAGTGTAACCATAACACCTCGCTGGTGGTGTTTCACTCTGGCGCAAGTCAAAGGCTAACCACAGACATGATTTAGAGGATTCAAACCACAGGTAATATTTTTATTTTTTTAAATACATTGCATCCGTCTTGCTGGATAAGTCCAAAAGTCCATCCATCCTCTCTTTGTCAGCAGCGTACATGCCACACTGCAAGCAAGGAGTGCTTCAAGGGCTCCCTGCATTGCATAAATGTGCTTGGCAGCCCCATCTGAGTGTATTTTACCTGGGCTGTTCCAGGCCACTTCCCATCTCGCCAGCACTTTGTCACGGTGCATTATCACCATTTTTGCAATTATCACAGTTAGCATTGTCTTTCTGTGAGTGAACAGTGAGGCAGCTGAGTATTTTAGACAATGTGAAATATTTTACCATAAATTTTTTCTTTTCTTGCACTGTCAAATCTTGTAGTTGCTTCTTTTGCATTTTCTATAAAGCTCTCACTGTTACAACACTTCCACGTTGTCACTCACGAATTTCAGGAGTGCCAGTTCGGGAAGACTCCATCTAAAAACACCCCCCCCTCCTTCTATTTCCACATGGTAACTTCTGTATTAGCAACTGGTTATAGATTTTTTTCTATTGCTGCTAAAACAGTTTTTGGAATTGGAGGAGTTGTAAGTCTGCTTTGAAGAGAGAAAGCAAGCTTTAGAAATGTGTGCTTTGTGCAGGAGAGTCCATGCTGCAAGGTTTATTTTTCAGATCTCACAGGAAAAGGATATTGGTGCTGGGATTGTCCAATTCCATGAGAACATCCTCATTTAAAAGGGCATCTTGGATTGCCTGTTAGTCCACAGGCTAAAACTTAAGTAAGCAGAGGCTAATGTCTCTTTACTGGTTTAATTAACAACGATTACTTGTCTAAAGATAAGGTATTTCCAGTTAAAAGACATCTCCTTCAACTTCAGATCAGCTGAGAACAGTTCAAATTAATTTTAGGGTAGGGTCAAAGACCAGAATTTTAGGGGTTTGAAGTTTTTTAGCTGAGCAGATCAACACGTATCTGCCGGGGGAGAATCCACATCTAAGTGAAAAGAGGGAGGCTGGGATTTCCATCTGCATGAAAGTGGATTGTTTGGGAGGTTTAAACAAACGACTTAATGAGGTGGCACTGACGCACACATCTGTCCTCTCTGGGATAACTGAAGTCCAACTCATTGTCCATTTGGTGTCACGGGCAGAGGCATGAAACTGGAATAAACCAAAATGAAGCCTTACGTAGTGCTTTACAGGCTCTGCAGTGATTTTGGCATATTACTAATGTGTGAAAGCAGGGGAAGAAGCAACGTTTAGAAAACAAGTGGAAACATGCAAGAAAAAGAACAAAGAGCAGGGCAAGACTGAAAGCTCCTTTGTGCTGTTGCGAGCAGAGTTTTGGTGCAAGTTTTCTGATGGGCAGCAACGAGGTCCTCCTCCAGACGCTGATGCTGGCAGAGCTGGTCGGAGGGGACTGCCTTGGCCGGACTTTTGAAAATCTCCAGTGGGCAGCACCGCTGGGGAAGGACTCATTTAAAAAAAAAAAAAAAGTGTAAATCCTCACTCTGATTTGAATTTTCTTTGTTGCAAACAGTAGCCAGGTCCCACAGCACCCCTCTGTGCCCAGGGCACAGCGCATGAGGAATGACTGCTGGCGTTGTGCTGCAGCCTGCACTGGCCGAAGGTCTCCCGTCAGGCAACGCACCCTCGCTTGTCAGCAGGACATCTCAGCTACACATGGCCGGGGAGGGTTTGGGTGGACGAAGACTGCATAGCTCTGTGCCTCAGCTGTACCAAGGAGCTCACACACTGCCTGAAGGTTTGTAGGAACTAAATCCTGTGGCTGTAACTGTAACTCTCCTTGCCCCTGCTGGGCAAGCAGTTGGAAGCCTTGGCTTCCCCAAGATGCTATCTAGCCTCCACACCCTGCTCTGGTGTTGATCTCAAGGCCCAGGGTCCACAAACATTTGTACTTCCTGCAACAGCTGTTTCTGGAGATGTTTCTTCAAGAGGTGATCTTGAACCCAGGGCAAAGCTGCTACTGACCTGCATAGCGATGGACCAAGCAGAACTGGGACAAGGACCGTGACTCTTGCACCCCCTAAGCTTGTGCTGGTTCTGGTTTATTGGCTCAGCAAGAGCCCTTCCATCACATTAAGATTTGGATAAATATAGTTTTTGAAGTTTGATGCTGGATTGCTTCGCAGATTTACGTGCTCCATTCTCCTCCTGTCCCCATGTTCTCCTTGGTAGTGCTGCTTATGTTGTGTGTGCTGCCCTGTGGGTCCAGGAGGAGGCTCTGCCGTGACACAGCCTCCTCATGATGCCAAGGTCAGGGCTTGCAGGACCACAGGCTCCTTTCAGTGCCATACAGAGGTGAGGGAAGTGATACTGATGAGCTGGAGGCTTTAATGGCCCATCCATAATTTCAGCTGGCTAGCCGCTGGTCTCTGAAGTACTCCCTGTTTAAGGAGGAAAAAAAAAGAATCTGCTCCTGTTTCATCCATCCTGGTGCAGGGATGGGGAGTTCACGCCTCCATCACATGTCTTGGCCACTGAAGTCCAGCGAACATGATTGGACTCTGAATTTTTCAATTCAGCATCTTTGGCTTGACCAAAGTCTGCTCGGACCACTGTGAACTGTCTGTACCCCCTCA
This sequence comes from Ibidorhyncha struthersii, assembly GCA_013398815.1. Taxonomy (NCBI): domain Eukaryota; kingdom Metazoa; phylum Chordata; class Aves; order Charadriiformes; family Charadriidae; genus Ibidorhyncha; species Ibidorhyncha struthersii. The sequence goes on along the minus strand of VZSZ01008930.1, from coordinate 19,629 downwards.
TCCTGGAGAAACCCACCCCCAGGGTGGCTGTGCTTTGCAGTCTTGGTGTGTGAGGCTCCAGGGAGTCATTTTGGGTGTCAGGGACCTAAGGACCTTCTACCCTTTCCTGGCCATATTTTTTTATACTGTAAGAACTACAGAAGCTCGCACCCCAGAAGTTTCTTAGCCTTTCACCCACCTCTGCTTAGAAAAACACTGAAAGTTTTTGCCTCCTTTTTTCCCTAGTTGTATTGGGCAAAGCCATAGACAAATAACCACGAGTAGAAGGGGCAGGATATCATTATGTGGCCACCTCTTCCCCTCACCACTGGCCCAGGCTCTGGAGTGACCTCAGACTGAATTTACTCTCTGAATGCAAACCCCAGGGACTGTGTCGGTGGTGCTGGAGATTCGATGACCCGTTTTTGTGTACAGAGCTGACCTTATGGGCAGCGGGGCATTCAACGAGTCCATACAGCAAAAGGAAAGGAGCCCTTTTTCCACCTCTGGTTTCCATTTCGACTTGACCATTGTCTGATGCTGTTCAGTGAAAGCGGGGCGCTGGGCAGGGAAGCGGTAGCTGACTACTCTAACAAGTGGCTTGTTAGTGAGGAATGTCCTGCGGTAAGTACGGAGCAGCCTTGTCACTTCTCAGCCAATCCTCCGAGGACAATAAGGAAGGAGGACAAAATGAGTGCAGCCCTCCTGGGCCTCCCCTTAAGAGTTTAAAAGCAAAATATTGATTTTGAGTTACCCTGCTTCAACTCAGCTTCACTCTCCTGATATTTTTATTCCCTTGTAGATTTCTGACTCCATTTGTTTTTTAAAGAAATCACTGGTGAAATTGTGGTGTGTCCATGTAACATTCCTGCGCCTAAAAATATGGTCAATTGACACCTTGAAGGTTTCCAGGCAACTCTAACCATTTGTGACATCTTTAGCTGCATCCCCAGTATGTTCAAAACAGATGAAGTGAATGAATTGATTTTAGCTGTATAAAACCCTTGACAAAAATCTCTTTGTGGCCATCCAGTTAGTCTCTTGATGATTTGTAGAGTATTTGCTTATGCCATGAACTTGATCCTTCCCACCCCTCCGCTTGTTTTTCAGCTAGCTCTGCCGTGAGTTCCCCGCTCCTGAACGCACTGCAATCACCTTCCCCAGATCTGGAGCAAGAGCCAGGGTCAAACAATGCTGTACCTACAGCCACAATGTCATCAGGTCAGATCTGGGCATTATATATGCCATAACGTACCATACGAACAGCACTCAATGGTAGCAAGACAAAAAAAAGAAGCAACTTTGTTAGGTGTTTTAAATTACTGCAACACCCAGTTTGCCCAATAAAATCAGTAGATTCATGTGACCTGAGTCAAAGCCCCAGCAAAGTCAAAACGATTCTTCAACTTGCTTAAGGAGATAGATAGTGCATAGAACAACACAGCAAAAACCTTTCCCTTTGTCCCCAGAAAAAAACTTGCACATTTGCATGTGATGAAACATGCAGTAGGCCAGGAATAAATTAAGTGCAGAATCTCAACTCCTTTAATCAAATAATCTGCTAAACTGACGTTTATGTGTGTGGTCCAAAGGAAATTCTTTTGAAGACATATGGTCTTTTCACTGTACCCTATTTTGGCTCAAGTTCCATTGTATTAACAAACATAAAGAGAAATTGTTGATGGGCTTGATTATTTGGGTTTTTTTTAAAGGTGCCTCTGAGTGTTTCTAACCCCAGGGATTCAGGCTTGTCCAAGTACAAAGCACAGTAACCACACATGATAAGCAATAACTTCAGAGCTCAACTTTTGGTGTCTCAGCTCCCCTTGACAAAAATGAAAGACCGAATCAGAGACAGGAGCCTGCTGGAAACGCTGCTGGTGGGGCTGGAGTGCTGATAACAACACATCCTTCAAGAAGTGTAAGATACTCTTGATTAATTAGAGAAAGACATCTAAATCCATGAAAAGCAGCAAACACTGCTTCTGGCAGTAAGAGTGTGCAGCAGAGTGTGAGCAGGACACCAAGGTCTGGCTTTGGCCAAGTATTTCATACGCACGGAAGAGTTATGGACATGCCTGGTGCCCTCGGTGGGGTGGTAATAACCACCTAACGCCTCTAACCTGGCTTCTCTGCAACTCAAGCTGTAGGATTTCTTCAGTCACTCCTGCATCAACCCCAGCCTTTCTGGTTGAGTGAGAGCGTTTTCTGAACAAAAGCATCAAATCCAAAGGTAGAGTGACGAAGAGCCAAGTAAGCTGATCTTCCAATGTTTGCTAAAAAAAAAAAGAAAAAAGCAAGAAAGCTGCTTCTTTAAAGTATCTGTTATTAGAGGAAAAGAGTTGATGCAACGGAGCTGATCTCTGCCACCAACAGGAAGATGTCCTGTTCATTTCCCCTCATCCCCGCTCTTCTCCAGATGCCCAGTCTGCTCCTCAGGCCCTACTGTGATTAATCAAGAGAAAATCAAGATTTTCATGTGAATGGTCACAGGAAAATCACATGGATGATTCCCCATCAGCTGACTGAATTAAAGTGAAGGGCCATGTGGACACTGAGACCAACCAACAGTTTGAGGTGGGAAGGAGGGCCGTGAGCCAAAAGCAGGGAAAGGGAAGAACCGAAGATGGGAGGAACAGAGATTGCTACTTGAGACAGAAACTGGTCAGCTTCAGCTTCTTTGGGGACTTTGTTTTGGGGGGAAAAAAGGATACTTGCATAATGTATAGAAACACACTGGAACCTGTATGTTCTACAGGTAGCCATACCAATATGAAAAAGCTACCTCCTCCCTCACTGTGCGCGGCGTCCATATTACTGGTTCCTAATTGTACAAAAGTAGTCAAGACCTTGGGGTCTGCATACCACAGGTGTGTGGCTGTGCCTGAGACCCAGTGTGGGGCAAGAGCTGCTGGAGCGTTTGCTCTGCTCACAGTGAGACCGTGCTGTCCTCCTGCATGCATGACTCTCCCTGGACATATGGGGACGTGTGGTCTGCATGACATTGGTGCATGACAGCCCGGTCAGTGAGGGACAGCTGAAGGTGCCTTTCCAGATGCATTGGGAGCGAGAGGAACGGCAGCCATCCATACATGCAGCATCTGATTTATTCTGCATTGCGGAGGTGAGGCCGGATTCCCACTGGCATGATGGCACCAGCTCAAGTCGGGGGGGACCTGGCACCGGTTCTGGTCAAGGAGAAGCTTAGCTGAGAGCAAGGAACAACACTGCAGCATGTAAGTGAAGTGAGCAGGGCTGCTGCAGGTGGGGATGGAGGAAGGGAGCGTCCTTGAAAGCCTGTGGGTTCATCCTGCTGCCTCCCTTGTCACCTGCAGCTTTGCCTCCGGGTGCAGCATCATGCCCCAGGTTTCTGGCTGCTCTCTGGTGCTTGTGTGGCTTCCTGTGGAGCTGCTCCGAATTGCACTTGTTGGGAGCCTCCACACCAGCCAACAGCATGCTGAAAAGCATCATCTGAGATGTCTTGGCTTTTGCAGCATAAGCTTGTTTTAAAAAGCTGTGATCATGTCAGCAAACACAGCCCGTCACGTTCCCCCTACCCTCCTGCTGAAACCACAGCACACTCCACGCTGACCACCTGGCACAAGCGGTGGTATTTCCTCCAGCTGCCCGTGTCCGTGTTTCAGGATGGTCCCGGGAAGCCCAGCTCTCCCCGCAGCCTTGGGTGGGCAGGCCGGGGGTCCACTGCGGGGCTATTGGGGGCTGAAGCTGAGGAGAAGCAATCTCAGCTTAATGCAGGCGTTCGAGTCTGGAGGGCTGCTGGGGCAGGCGGGGGGNGGGGGGCTCTGCTTTCAAGCTGTGCCAGTTGACTTCTGAGGCTTTTCTTTCTTGAGCCAGCCAAAGCGAGCAGAGGCAGAATTGCTGAGCAACTGCTGCTTCCTGCCCCTCGTGCCGGCACATGGGGCGAGAGGGATGGGGCCGAAGAAGCCAGAGCCTGGGGGATGCTTCCTCCCCATCCACCCATGTGAAGGGGCATCCCCGAAGCTCTTGTGAGGTTGAGGAGGAGGGCAAAGAGCAGCTGTTTCTGTTTGTTGCTGAGTTTCTGGCAGGGCATCTGCTTAGGAATGGTGGAACAGAGTTTCCTCTGCAACTCCGTCCCCATGACGGGGGAAGGAAGAGCGGGGAAGCCACAAACAACAGCCAGGCAGAGAGAAACGGGCCGGTGCTGCCTGCTGATGCTTTTTCGTTTTGAGGGGTTCACAGCCGTAGCCTTTCTGCAGCTGACTGGAGCACGTGCAGGCAGATCAGGCACTCTCATGCAGGCTCAGCCCCGACTGCCGGAGTGGAGGGGGCAGGTGGAGGTGCCGGCTCTCACAAGAGTTGGGGTTGGAGTTGGGGTTGTTCAGCCTGGAGAAGAGAAAGCTCCAGGGAGACCTTATTTTGGCTTTCCAGTACCTAAAGGGGGCCTACAGGAGAGCTGGGGGGGTACTTTTTACTAGGGCATGTAGTGATAGGACGAGGGGGAATGGCTTCAAACTGGAAGAAGGTAGATTTAGGTTAGATATTAGGAAGAAATTTTTCACTATGAGGGTGGTGAGGCACTGGAACAGGTTGCCCAGAGAAGTTGTGCAAGCTCCATCCCTGGAGGTATTCAAGGCCAGACTGGATGGGGCTTTGAGCAACCTGGTCTAGTGGGAGGTGTCCCTGCCCACAGCAGTGGGGTTGGAACTCAATGATCTTCAAGGTCCCTTCCAACCTAAACCATTCCATGATTCTAAGGCAGATGTCCACACAGCAGGGCAGCCCGGGGCCCTGGGTGATGCTCTCTTCTGCCACAGTTATGGATGCAGTGGAAGTCCTGAGAGGTTTCTTCCTGGGGTTTTGTATTTCCCCTCAGCCCTGAAACAGCTGTGCCTTTGTACCCATCTCTTCCCTCCTGCCTGACACCCCCATGAGGACAGGGTGGCCCAGAGACAGGACATAAAGCAGCTGGCAGGCAGCAGTGCCGGGCTGCGCAGGGGACCAGCCAAAAATAGTGGAAAGGTAGAGTTGGGAGATCATGCCTATAGCAAAAATAAGGACTTAAGGCAGATATAGAAAAATATTTATTAGCTAACGTGCCCTGCCCACAAAGATACCAATCTCTCCTTGGGCTATAAAGTGAAAAGAGTTGACAAAGTAATTTCAGAGCTGGCTGTGGTTTTCCTAGTCAGGCACTAGCACGGTCAGCCACCCAACCCATTGCTCTTCAAACATGGTAGTTTCTCAAAAGCATTTATTCTAAAAAGAAGAATTCCAAACCTCCAGTTTAAATATACGGAAATCCAGATGGCAGAAGTGTTAATTTGAATTTACACATACTATATCACAGCCTGTAGGCGTTAAGGAGAAGGTAGGAAAATAAAACCTGCACTTTTTTTCTTGTAAGTAAATTACATGATCAAGGGTTTGTTTTTGGTTTGGTTTGGTTTGGTTTTTTTTTTAAAAAAAAAAAAAAAAGCTGTATTCCAAATGCCATCACTTTTACCACTTTTGAAAAAGATATTTAGCCATAAGTGGAGTGTTTAGTAAGATCTGTCCCTATTTCAGTGATAAGAAGGACAAATTATTTTGGTAGCCAAGCCAGGTAAGCTAGCCAAGCTCAACCTAAAACTGTTTCTGCACTTGTCCACTTGGATGTAACATAATCTTTTTTTTAATATTACATACATTCAACTCTGGAGTGGCAGCACTGGTGGCAGAACCCTCCTGATACGGCTGGTGCATGAAGAGCCAGAATAATAACAGGAAAGGGCAGATACACAGGTCCTCAGGTTATTTAGCACAGCTCACGGCCTTTGGCCAGGCTGCTCTTTCTGAAGACGTCAAAGGTGAGTTGCTCCCAGCCCAGGCACCATCTGCTCTGTTTTTATCTCCAGTGGAAATTTAAAGTGTTGAGACCATAAAAAGCTGGTTGTATACTCCAGAATACTCCCGTGCTGACCGCAGGAAACCCAGCTGGACATGGACCACCATCAGATAAACCAGCACCCAGTAGCTCCCTGGATGCGGAGCGCCAAGAGGCTGATGGGGCAACCCATGGGTACCGGCTGTTGTGGGATGACATTAGGGCTGGTCTCAGCGTGCAGCCGCCTCAGCCGTGTCTGTGGGGCGGGGGCATATGTACGGTGCAGCTCAGGGGGCAGCAGGACGTGGATCCAGAGCACTCCTGGGAAGGTGGGAAGTGGGTTTGAGCCTGAGTGCTGGGAAGGACTGGTGCTGGTGCAAGACCACACGAGTCAATAGTAAGGATGCCCACACCATAGACTTGCCCTCACTGAAATAAGAAACAGGAAAGGTGTAGCTGGGGCACTGGGGGGACACAGTCCCCAGGGCTGCTGAGCCAGCGAGGGACAGAGGCGTCAGGAAGGGGCTCGACGGGGAAACGTGGGGGCTAAACTTACGGGACACGTTTCGGCCTCAGTGAATCTCTGCCGACTTCACATGAGTCACAACCAGGGCGAGTTGTTCTCCTTGCTATTGAGAAATATGATGTGGGGGACCTTGTCATAATTTTTTTTTTGTTTTGTCACTGGTTTATTTTCCTGTGAATGGTAGTAACAGTTCAGCCTACAAAGCTGATGTAATTGTGAAACTTTTTTTCAGCTCAAATGCCCCTGTGTGTATGCTTAAAGCAGACTGCCTTAACGGCAGTTTGGCTATATCTAATACTTTTATATTACCTTTTTTTTAACTTGTTTTTTTTTATAATGATATTATGCTAAGGATTTTTTTAATGCTTCTTGTTACAAACGTTGTTTCCACCTCTCATTTTTATAACTGTTTGCAAGCTCTATAAAGTCAGAATTTCCAAAAGCTATGGCAAGTAAAGTATTTAATCAGGATTTAATAGACGTCACCATGTCCCTCTTTCCTTAGGAGGTTGTTTACCTGGGCCTTTCAGGGATTTGCTATAGCAGAGGTTGGTACATTTTCCAGTTCACAGACCTTTAAACATTTTCTGTGGAAACTGCAACTGCCTTTAAAAAATAAGTAAATGTTACTGGAGCTCCTGCAGTTTTACCTGGCTGAACGTGTTTTTCATAGTCAAGTTTTGGGGATGCCCTTGTTGTATTAGTTGAAAACTACAGATGTTTATTCAGATAGGCTTTGCATTAACTCTTTCATGTAGAGAGACCTGTCACTAGCTGAACAAATAGACTGAGGCAAACTTCAGCTGAGTAACACTTTATAGAGGCCACATCTTTGCAGGGAAATAAGAAGTCTCCGGCAGACTCATATTTATTTGGAAGGAGAGGTAATGGCAAGCAAATTTAAAGGCAACTCTGGCAAAGCCTTTGCTTGGATAATGGGCACCCAATCCAGCTACTGAAGTTTGCAAGGCTGCAGTTTCGGTTAGGCATGCTTTAGCATGGGCTTATGGAGTTGCCTCACTCCTCTCCCGTGGGGTCTGCCCCCCCCCGTAGCACAGCGTATGGCCCCTCGCACAACCATGTGGGGATCTGGGCTGTGAGCATGGATTTTAAGAGCTGATTTAGGTTTCTGGCTGACAAGGAGATCCCACCAACAGTTGGGCTGGCCCAGCTGAAGGGTCACTGGCCACAGCTGGGAATAGGAGTGACGAAAAGGGCATGCCCCAAAGCAAAATGCTGTGAACCTGCAGCCTGAGCTGCTTTATGTTAACTGAGCCATAGGAAATCATCATTCTAGCTCTTAGCTATATCAGATACCACCGGATTACACTTTGGTGAGAGAGACAGAAAGTGCAGCTAGGCTTCATCTGCCACTGCCCTATTACGATTCTGAACTGGCACATTTTTAACTCTGGGTTTTATGCAAGTGACTATAGAGGAAGGCAGGCAGCCGAGAGTTAGTTCAGAGAGGTGTAACTGCCTCTGTCCTGGGTGTCTGAGATCAAATGTGGAGAGAGAAACCAGTGCTGGCTGCTTTAACTCTCCAATTGCTGTTCTGCTTAGAGCTGGGAGGGCTGCCAATGTCACTGCCCCAGCCCCTGCCAGCTGTGCTGCGGCCAGACCAGCTGCCAAGCCGCCAGAGTTTAGGATGTGGCACTTCCAGGAAAATCATTATTTATCTCCATATGCCTTAAAATGCTGCCGCGGGACAGGAGCTGCAAGCAGATCAGACCATGGTTCAACAAATCTGGTTTTAAGATTCTTAGTGCTAAATCAGAAGTGCTGTGGCCGTGGGCCTCAGATTGCAGATCGGTACACCCACACCCCGGCTCAGATTTCTTCAAAACACGGTGACAGGTTGACTCTGCAGCAGCAGCCCTTTACGCTGAACCGGCTGCTGCCTACTCGCCCGCAGCTGGCTAAACCTCCGCCGGGCGCGTGGACCAGTTTGACAGAAACGTGACCACATGCCTGAGCCTAAACTGGGTCAGAAGAGCACCGCTGGGTGCTCCAGCAGCGCGCGCAGGTCTGCCTCTGCTGAGCGCAGAGCCCCAGCCCTCGGTGGCCGTGCGGCAGGCAGCAACCTGACCAACCTGCCCCGGCTCATCTGCCAGGGAGGGTTCAACAGGGCGCCTGTGAAACCAACGGAGGAAGTTTCTACCCCACAGCTCGTTGGTTTTTGTTCCCGTAACGCTGCCCGTCGCCTTCATTGTGCTGATGCAGCTGTTGGTAAGACTGCACACTGAACCCGGTCGCTGAAGTAAGCAGGGTTAAAAACACCCTCTTTTGGGAGAGGGTAATTATTAAACAGAACTACCTCCAAGGCTTGATTTACAGTCTTCCAAATGTTCATACGGATTGACCTGAGGAGTGAAGACCTGAGCCACAGGGGTGGGCCGGCAACCACCGGGGAACAGACTTCATGATCTGGTTTTGCCAGTAAAGCCAATGCCTGGTGGAATTGCAGCCGGAGCCCTTCTGCTGCTTCTTGCAATAGCTATTGTCTCCCCGGCACGCTGCACTTGGACAGCGTGGACGTGGGCCTTCCATGCGATGCAGGACTGTGCTCTTGTGTGTACTTCGTATTCTTCATACGAGCTACATGTACCACTTTGACTCCTTCCTCCCATGGGAGAGGATTTTATTGGCTTGCAGATTGCGTTCTCTCTGAGACAGATTTCTTGCATGCAAATCAAGAAGTTGAGGGGAAGAGAAGGTAATGAATATGCTAAGCATGGAAAAGCAGTATACTGTTATGGTTACATTACAGTGCATTTAAAGCAGAAAACAATCAAATACGAGTATCGCAGAACCAAAACCTAGCAGTTCTGCATCAAAACATATGAGAACAAAAATGCGCCCCTGCAGGATTTAAAGTTCTACTGAAAATAAGTGATTGTGTCTTCAAATCTTTACTGAAAACAAGTGGCTATAATCTGTAAATTGTTTAGGAAAAGAAGATATTATTTTCCATATTTTGAATATTTCTGCCCTGGTGCAGATTCCTTCTTTAGCATGCAGAGAAACGCATTGTTATATGGTCAGATGAGACAACACGGGGAGGTGGAAATTTCAAAATAAAACTGCAGGAAAGGTTAGAAAAAGGTTGTGTTTAATGATTCTGTCAAGTCAGTAAATATAGGCATCGTCATAGGGGTTTATCTGTCCGGTCAGTACAGGATTTCCACATTTCTCACTGCCCAGCCTTGAACATCAAGTAGGTGAGTCTATTCCCTTCTTTATTCATTGCTGCACCCCTGGATTACAGTTCAGCTGGAATATTCTCCCAGTTCTGAGGGAACTGGTGGTGATTTATCTCACTATGTCCCTCTATAAATGACAAGAGAGCCATAACCAGAGGGTAGCTTGCTGTCCTGCCCTGTTTCTCTCTGACGGTTTTCCTGCTTCACCAAGGCACGGGAGCAAGAAGGAGCAGGGCTCATTTGCAGAGCAGCCTTGGTGGTGTGATGCTCCGAGCATCCCACCTGGGCCAAGGTGGGACGGCAAAGGAAGAGTCATCCTCGTAACTGGGCCTCTGTGGGAGACAGGCAGCAACCTGGGGAGCCCATGCAGGTCGGTGCCTGAATGCAGACAGCCAGGAAACTGGGCCAGGGAAAGGTGTGAGGAGTTAGGTAAATCCTGAGGTCTGCTTCTGGTCATGTTGGAGCCTAAACTCTTCCACAGAGCCATTGTGGGAACGGTGACTTCTGCCTTGCTGCAGCCCTGGATGTGACAACTTTTTCTCCCATCTTTTCCTTACTGCCTTCTTTTCTCTCAACCTTCCAGAATTTTTGAAGGAAAAAGAAAAGGAAGGCTGTGGAAAAATCATATCCCAAAATGCAGCTTCCATTTTGAGCTTTCTTTGGTATCAGCAGTAGAGTGGTTCTCTTCTACAATATGATGTCTCTCACCAAGAAACCCGATTCTGCATTGTCACATGATTTTTGTATGTTTTTTAAAAATACTTTCTAATTCATTAAAAGGAATTCATGCAATCATTAAAATCGCTTAAAAGACTATGAAATCAGATGAAACCTATAAAACACAGCAGCCTGGCTCTCTCTTCCCTGCAGCCTTTCAGAGGTGAGCAAGACACAAATTACTGCTTTCTCTTTTTGTTCTTTTGGTTTTGGGGTTGGGTTTTTTTAATCTTTCCCCCAACACATGCCTAATCATTTTTGCTTCTGTGAAGCTGAGTCTCTTCTTGCACTTGGTAACCAAATTCATTGTTTTTTTCCTAAGTGATTCCTGTCACATCAAAACTGATGGTAAAACTGGACTTTAGTGGGAGTTTTGCCTGAGTAGGAACTTAAAGGAATTTGGGCACCCTGCATCGAAAGAGAGCCTGCAGATTTGTGTGCGTGTGTCTGCATGTACGTTGTACACATACATATGTATGTATATATATAAAAATCTGTGAAAGTGCATAATTTCTTGGCTCTCATCCTAACCTTTGTGCAACTGGGTACTGGGATCTGGATATGCAGTGTGCTTAGCAGCACTTTTTAATGAAGAGGTGTTTTCTCCCTTGGAGCTGTCATTCTCTGCCACATCACAGACTCTTTCAGACAGAAAAATAATTGGCCACTTTCTCCGAGCATGGAATCGGAGAGCCCCAGGGACCAGGGGGAGTGCTCAGCGAACTGGGACAGCGGCTCACGGTGGCGCCCACTAGTGTCCCCCTAACCTGTACTGGCACTACTTCCCACGCGGGTCCTGCCCTCAGGGCCACCACCCACCCCTAAGCACCTGAATGAGGGCTGGTAGATGGGGCCGTGAAATGTGACAGGCAAGACCCAAAACCCCAGGAGGAGAAAGGTGAAACAAAATGGACAATTATTTCCAGAGCTGTTCAGCTACCAGATGGAAATGCAGGCTTGCTTTGCTTGCTTTTTTTTTCTGAAACCTGTGTAATTGCTGCCTGGTGGGATGGTTTTCCATGTTTGCGGTAGGATTTTTATACTTTTGCTTTAAAGGTGGGGTTTTAGCAGCATTTATTCTACTCAGGAGCTCCTAACATCCACCTTTCATCAAATATTCCCCAGAGCTGTTAGCCTTCAGAAATAAGCAATGCAGTGAAAATTCACCCCTTAGGACCTTCCACCTACTACATGGCATGTAGAAAAGTGATGAAATAGATGGTTAAGGCGGCTGCGCAGTCCTCGAGCCCCGGCTGCACGTTAAGAGCACTTGCCTGGCAGGAGCGTGTGAGTATCCCGTGCCAACCAAATACTGAAATGCAAATACAGCGCAGCTTACCCCGTCCTGCAAAGTACGTTACTCTGGGTCCAGCCCTGCCACTTGCAAATGGCTGCTCACTGCCCTGACCGCTCTTGTTATGACAGCGCAGACCGTGGCCCTGTGACGTCCCTCTCCTTTTCCCAAGGGCTAGCAACTGAAGAAAGGATGGCCTGTGCCCTGCTCGGCTGCTGGTTGCCATCTGCCCCACGCGTGGAAGGCTCCTGCTCTCGTAGCTGCCTCGGCCAAAGGAAAAGCACGTCCTTCGCCTTGCTGCGATACCTCACAGGCTGACCGCTTGGCTCTGACACTCTCACGGGTCATTTAGGAGAAAAGGCTGGACAGTGAGCTGGAACAGCAGAGGCAGGAATTCCTCCCAGGAACCAAGGACAGCCTTCCTGCAGGTCCCAGGATGTCCCCTGCAACCAGGCTGGCACCAGGAGCACGGACTTAGGAAGACATCAGCCACCACCCCGTGGGATGGAGGGGCACAGCCCCCTGATCCCTATCATGCTGGGGCTCTGTATTTTACCTGCCCCGTTGTTCCACAGCTGTCAAACCCTACGCCTTGGGCTATATATAAGAGTAAGTGGAAGGTGGGATTTTAGCTTGAGTAGGGCTGAATAAGGTGTAAACTAGGCAGAAATGTCACCGTGATAGTGTTATGTTTACTAAGGCCTCGCTACCCTGTGGACATCAGGGTCTGGCTGCTCACACCAAGCCCCTTGGTACTTTATAATGGGTCATACTAAAGGGGGTTGTATTTTAATTTAGATCAACACCTAAAACAAAAGATCAGAAGACTTTTTTTCCCCCCCATCCTTTTTCATATTCATTACTTCCATTCTTTTTCTGCCCTTCAATCCATAGCTGTGGGCAACGGGGTAACCAGTAACTGCCTGAAACGTGAATAGTGGAGAAAGGAAAGAATATAGCCAAAAAAATGAAAGAATATGCATTTATGAGATGCTTTAAAGTTCTTCTGTGATGTTGCTCATTTGTCTGTTCTCATCTGTGTAACTCAAACTCTTCAAGCTAAAATTTTCCCCCACTAATGTGCTAGGAATCAACACAGTCATCTGTGCTGAAAAAAACAGTGCTCATACTTCACTCACTGAAGTTAATTGGAGAGAAGTGGTGCGGGGATCCTTTCACATTGTCCTTGTGTCACCGAGAAGCAAATTATGGTGCCAAAGCAGCTATCAGTTCTGTCGTGAGTGGTGGGTGGGTTTTTTTGAGGAGGGTGGAGAGTAGGTCACATCTCTCTCATTTCTTCATAATGTAACTTCATTCTGCTTTATATGTCCTAAATCTCTGATGCTATAAATAAATACATAAAAAATTAAATAAAAAATAAAAGAGATGGACAATTCTGCAGGGCTGGTAGCAATGGCAACAGCTCCGGAGTGAGGGGGCATCTCACCAGGGTCTCCACAGCCGTTTCCTCCTCAGCTAATGTTTTTCTGAGGAAAGCTGGGGTTTGGTTGGGGTTTGGGGGGGTGTTCTTTTTTTTTTTTTTTTTTTTTTTTCCCTTTTCTTTTTTTCTTTCTTTTTTTTTTTTTTTCTTTCTTTCTTGAATCACGTTCACTGTAGGTGCTGTAATTTATACTGTCTTCCTAATTTGTGCTGNTTTCTTTCTTTCTTTCTTTCTTTCTTTCTTTCTTTCTTTCTTTCTTTCTTTCTTTCTTTCTTTCTTTCTTTCTTTCTTTCTTTCTCTGTCTTTCTTTCTTTCTTTCTTTCTTTCTTTCTTTCTTTCTTTCTTTCTTTCTTTCTTTCTTTCCGGCCAGTTCAGCGGAGCAGGGCGCCAGTCCCGACCTCCCGCCCCCCGCAGCCCCCGGGGCGGGGGCAGCGGCAGCGGCGGCTCAGCCCGGGCGCCGCGCCGGGGAGGGCTCGGGCTCCGCAGGTTGCGGGCTCCTTTGAAACTCCCGCTCCTGCAAAACGGGTTTCCGAGCCGAAATTCACGTGGCAAAGAAAGTGCCCATTTGCTTCGATTATTTTCTAACGACTCCGCTCGCCTCCGCCTTTGGTCTCTCTGGTACCCAGATGGGTAATTTCGGAGCGATGCGCGTGCATAAACTTGTTTTTGAAGGCGCAGGGGTCTGCGGGCTCAGGTACTTAAAAACATTTAGTGGGAATTAACAACTGAATGGGGAGTCCTAAGCACCCCGACGTGGGATCACATGCGACGCAGGGACTTCAAAGCGCCCGGCGTTAATCCGGCCGGATCGCCCGCCACCGCCCCGCGCTGGGGATGGGGATGGGG
>VZSZ01008929.1:19790-64451 GCA_013398815.1 Ibidorhyncha struthersii | reverse complement strand
CCCGGGGGAGGCGGCGGCGGGGACCCCCGGCTGCCATAGCGCCCGTCGCCCCTCACACCGCAACACCGTCGCCTCTCACAGGGCCCGGCGGCGGAGGGCGGCGCCGGTTCGGGTACGACCCCCCGCCTTCCCGCAAGCGCNTCGGCGGAGCGGTGTGGCGGCGGCCGGGCTGCTGGCATGTCGTCCGGCCCGCGCTGCCCAGTGTGTGCCGAGCCCTGGGTGTCGCCGCGACTGTTGCCCTGCCTGCACTCGCTGTGCGCGCCCTGCCTGCGGCGGCTCGGGCCGCTGGGGGAGCCGGGCCGGGCCGCCGCTCGCAGCGTCCTCTGCCCGGTGTGCGACGCCGAGGTGGCCCTGCCGCCCGGCGGCGTCGGCCGACTCACCCCCGACTACCTGGCGCTGAGCCGCGGCGGGGCGGCGGCGGGGTGCGACCTCTGCGCCGACGGGGCGGCCGTGAGGCGGTGCCTGACCTGCGGGGCCGACCTCTGCCTCTTCTGCTGCCAGGCCCACAGGTGAGGGGGAGGCGAGGGGAGCCGGCCCGGGCGGAGCCACCTCGCCACGGGGTGCCGTGGGGCGGCCTTCTCTTCTCGGGCTGCTGGAGCGGGTGGGTGCAGCAGGCAGGGGCACGGACAGAGCTAGCCAAAGCAGTCAACCCACAGGTCTTCCAGTTTGTTCAATCCCTAGTGGGTTTTTATCCTCCCTGCAGGGTACTCTGTACTCAGGTGCTAGCAGTAGGTCAGTCAGCTCTGTTCAGGTGAAGCCATTAAATCCCCAATCAGGCCACCTTTTGCCCATGGTGATGCCTGCTTGCTGGTTTGCATCTTGGTTTAGCATCATTCCAGCACCCCAACAGGCATGGGTGCAGGCAGAGTACTAGCAGGACAAGAGCCTTGTGTGTTGTGCTGTCCCGCTTTGGAGAAGCCACATCTTCAAGGGAAAATGGGGAAGTTAAACTGCTGGTCTGCCTCTCTCCACCTCCAAAAACATTTACCGTGCGTATGTGCAAAGGCACCCTTAGGTGAAGTGAAAGGAGATAAGTGGAAGTCCTGACACTAGTCTGCCTGTGTGGTTGCTGCCTCCTGATGATCAGCACGTGTGCTTGCCTTTTAACTCCTGTGTCCATGTATCTTGTGTGCATTTTCAGGATTTCTGTGAGGCTGGGCACCTACAGCAGTAGTACTATTGCTTTGCAGCATGCCTGATGTTGCGGGGTTTAGTCCTGTTGTAATACAGGAAAACTGAAGAACTGACAGCAGAAGAGAGCTGTGTACCTCTGAGAGGGTCATGTCAATAGGGCAGGAAGAAGAGGTGACTGCAGCAGAGGTAGGAGCTGAAGAGGAGGCGGCTGCAGTGGCCAGTGAGCAGGGCAGAGGACAGACAGCACCATGATAGTAATTGGCGCTGTCTGAATGGCCTTCTGAAGCAAGGAGGTGACAGGCAGGGTCAGAAAAACACTCAGTAGCAATAGTCAGGGAAGCCTCTTAGCCTGGGCTAATCAGCTCAGCCTATTCCCTCCACGTTTGCTGCTTCTTTCCACTTATTTAGCAAATTCTTTCCCTGGAAAAAACTGAGGCATATTCCTTGCTGCCCAGCCCCCCCTGCTGATACTGGTGCCAGTGGTAAAATGGCTTAAACTCTTAGTTACCTTTCCACTCAGGGCTGGAATTTTCAGCATACCATTCTGATTAGCTAATGCCTCATACCCCATGCAAGCTGCTGAGGAGTGATAAACTGAGACCTTGAATAGCAGCCTGCTGCACTGACAGAAATAACAGTGGAAGGTATAAAGCAGTAGAAAACTTGTCCTGATGACCTGCTTCTTACTTTATTTACTGATATCATTTTTTCACCCCACTAGCATCTGCAGGCTTGCACCTGATTTAGTTGGTAGCAGAGCAGGACAAGGGCCAAAGAAAACCATTTTGAAATTATTTCCTGGTGTGTAGGGAAGATTTCTATGGATCTGAGTGCCACTGTTGTGCTCCTTGGAATAAGTGAGAGGGATCTTAGGTGGAAGTCAGGGAAGTGTGAATTTGAAAGGTGTTAGGCGAATAATGCTTTGAAAATGTGCTGGACCCAAGGGAGATCAGTGGGAAGCAAAAGGAGTAGTGTAAGGGCCATATCTTGCCCTGTGATGAGGTTGCTTTATGTTGCCAGAGCAACTCTATAGAGCTTGGTCCTCGGAGTATTTCTTTGCTTATGGCTTGGAGCTCCCATCACAACTGCCAGAAGTCATTAGTGCAAGAGACAAGGAAGGAGAAAAGGCTTTTGCATCCTGCTCAATAACTAGCTCCCAGTGTCCAAAATAGCATAAAATGGAAATATTCTAGAGCTACCCTGTGACATGATGGGTGTCTGGGTCATAACAAGTTCTTTGTGTCCCATCCTTGGTCTCCTCTGAGCAGGACCTAACCTGGCAGCTAGAAGGAAATGGGGTTTGACTTTCAGAATATTAAATGTTTTACTATAGACTGTGTTCTGGCAGTGCCCTGGACTAGATTTTACCCTAAGGGATATTAGAGCTCATTTGCCTCAGTGAATTTAAAGCTGGTGAAAATCATTGGGCTGATGGCTGAGGAGCTTGGTACCTCCCATTCCTCTCCAGAAGTGACTGTTGGTGAGCAATTCTGTTTTGAGATGCCTCCTGCCAGCTCTCACTTTGCAGGGCTCACTGCCCTCCTGCTGCCTGCAGGCTCTGGGGTTAATTGCAACTATCCCACTTCTGTCTGGCTCCATGAACGGCCTGCTGGCAGTAGCAGCCTGGCAGCCTGTTCCCTGGTCTGTATGTGGGCATGGTGGGGCACACAGTTCTTGTGTCTGAAAATAGTGCTGACAGCACGCAGGGAGTCTGGGAGCAGCCTCTAATGAGCTGCTTGCAGATGCTGTCCTCTTGTGTGGAGCCTTGTCCTCACGAGACCACAAGTCCCTTCATGCAGAGTGAATTTCAGTGGAGACAGGAGGGAGCAGTGCACACTGTGACTTGCAGTCTTTACAGACTGGCATTCGCAAAGGGTCTAGGATGTTTACATTTCATATCTGACATGCATGAAGTGACATGTGGTTTCTCCCTTCTAGGAGACAGAAGAAGACAGCCTCTCATGCCCTGATGGAGCTGGAGAATACCAAGGATTGCAGCCAAGCCAGGAAGCCTCTCTTCTGCCCTTCTCATCCCACAGAGAGGCTAAGGCTGTTCTGTGAGCAGTGTGACCAGCCTGTGTGCCGAGATTGCATTGTAGACAGGCACCGGCAGCACCCCTATGACTTCACCAACAATGTCATCCACAGACATGGGGATGCCCTGCGGGAACTGCTGAAAAGCACCCAGCAGCGCATGGGCACCCTAGAGGGTGTGCTGAGCCAGATTGATGACATGGGTAGTGCCATCCACGGTCGCGCAGAGGCTGTGGCTACAGAGATCTGTCTGTTTGCCAGTGGGTATGTGAAAGCAATTGAAGAGCACCGGGACCGGCTGCTGAAGCAATTGGAGGACTTGAAGGTGCAGAAGGAAAACCTGCTGCACTTGCGGAAGGCCCAGCTGCAGCAGTTGCTGCTGGACATGAGGACAGGCGTGGAGTTCACAGAGCGCTTGCTGACAAGCGGCTCAGACCTGGAGATCCTCATCACCAAAGGGGTGGTGGCAAGCCGGCTGACAAAGCTGAACAGTGTTGCTTACAACACTGACCCCAGCATGGGCGATGGGATCCTGTTCGCTCCCCAGGAGAGGGCAGGGCAGTGTTGTGGCTATGAAGTTTTTGGGGCCATTCTCAATAAAGTGGTTGATCCAGCCAGATGTACCCTGCATGGGGAAGGTAATGGGGCGCTGTACAGGGAGCGGTGCATTCCCATTCAGCTGTTGAAGTCACCTCTTCATTCTCTGTACCCACTTGGTGTGCAGCTTAAGGCACTGTTGGCTCCCTGCTGTCCAGGCATTGACTAGGGGCAGAGGCAGAGCCCTGCCAGAGGTTGCATTGCTTGCTGAGTGCCTATGGGAGCCCTGCTGGGTGGGGAGCCCGAGAGCTGTCCCCATGCAGATGTACAGATCCTACTGGGTCTGTCCTCCACAATATCACTGACCTCAGCATGGGGCTGCGATGTGTGGAGAGCATCCCTTAGGCCAAAGACTTCAGGTTACTCTGGGGATCAGAATGGCACTGGCAATGGCAGGACATGATGCTCTTTCAGAGGCCCCAGCTGCTCTGCAGCATAGGCCCAGGCAGATCCCCTCTGTGGCTGAGCCGAGTAGGTTCATTCCCCTTACAGCTTCTGCTGAGATTGCCATGAGAATGACTCGCATCGATGGTTTCATGGATATTTGCTTACTAAGGACTTGGAGCAGGGCCAGAAAACAGATAATGTTCAGATCAGCCCACAGAGCACAAGCAACTCTGGTCAGTAATGGCCTGTGCAGAGCAGATAAGACAGACCCAGGGCTCGTTCGATCCTTTCCATGCCAAACTGGAAGTGCTGAGGTCTCTGGGGCTCCACACTGCATGGTGGGGCTGTTCCTCCTCCCTCCTGGTTGCATGGTGCACCTTGAGGCATTCTGGGAAGATGCCGCCTGGGCTCAGGGGCAGGCAGGGGGACCACCCTGATCCATAGAGACCTCTGGTTAAGCCTACCCAACATCACTCAGGGCCTATGGTTGTCCGCTCTCTTCTGATCCCCAGTCATATATTTACGTTTCCCTGTGAGTGGAAGGAGCTGTACACCCCAGCAGCAAAGTCCTGGCTGTGCTCTGATGGGACTGCAACACTGCAAAATAATTGGGAGGTGACAGTCATGGCTGGTGTGAATCCTTTCTGGTCCTGTTTCTCTGCCTTGCAGATCTCCACAGTGCCCATCAGAACCAACTGACTGGCTTTACCCTGATCTGCAATGACACCATCGGGGAGCAGATGAGGCGAGGAGGAGAGGCCGTGCAGGTCACCATCACGCACAAGGACAAGAGGGACTGGTGGGTATTTCACCTGAGAGCTCCCCAGTCACTGGGATTGCCTTTCTGCCTCACTTTCCCTGGCTCCCTCCTTGGTTGGGCAGGTGGGAGGAGGTGCTTCAGCATGTGGGTCAGAATCTGTAAGAGAAAAGGCACTACTGTTCTTCCCACCAGTATAGCAGTGCTTCCTACTGGTTGTATTTGACTGTGTAGAGCTTGACAGGGTTGGCTCAGGTTTGTACTGAGCCTTTCAGTGATTTGGGACTTCTTAAAGGATTCAACTTTCAGTGGGTATTACGCATTGTCAGAGTGAACTTTTGCTGCTTCCAACCCCTACTGCTAGACACCCTGGGCTCCTGCTTTTGTTAACACCTAATGAGTGTAAAACATAGCAACTCCAGAATGACCGTCCCAACTCAGACAGACAGTCCACCAAGCCCAGGAGCCTCTGACAGTTGATGGAAGTGCCTAGTGTATGTCCTGGAGAAAGAATGTGTGCTTCATTGTGCTTTCTCCTGTAGTTGCAAGTGTTGAGTGCTTTGACATGTTCAGAGGTTTTCTAGCAAAAGCAGGAAAGATCGCACTTAGAATCCTAAGTGTTTTCACTATGAAAATGACCAACCAGAAAAAAAATATTTTGTAACTGTTTCCAGGCCACATTTGCTACTATAAAGCAGCCAGGCACAAATACCGAACCAACTGGGGGTCAGTTATTAAGAAAAACATCTATTCAGTTTTATAGCATATACAATGCAGCTGGAGCAAGATGCTGGTGTAACTTGTTCCAGGATCTGCTATTGGTGGGATGACCTGATGAAAAAAGGGACAGGATGCTAAAACTCCTTCCTGTGGGGAAGTGTTGACGTGGCGTAGAGAAACAGTGCTTCACAGATGCTTATCAATAGAGCATCATTTTTCAAGAACATTGCTCCAGCATACCTTCCTTCTTTAGGGGAACGTATGAAGTAGGAAGGTGTGCACATGAAGATTATGTGGATTTTGCTTGGTGGGGTAGAGGTCGCTGTGGCCACATCAACTCAATTTCTTGTTCTTGCGCATATGCGGTTGCTGCATCTGTTGCTGAAAGCCGTCTGGCTTTGGGTTGAGGCACAGCAGCTACAGAAGAGCATGAAGTATCACCACACAGTTGATGGCAGGAAATGATGTAGGCAGCTGTATTAATGTGAAACAGTGGGGGGTGGGGAATACAGCCTGCAAATGTGGAAGATTATGAAGTGTCATGTCCTGGGACACAAAAGACTAATTCGTGGGGATTAGGAATACCTTTCTCTATGCAGAGCTGCCTGATAATTGTCTGTGGAAAGCTCTTTCCACCTTACTGAAGCAGGCAATCAGTAACAAGCTGATGCTTTCTCCCTGGCACTGTGTCTACCAGGGTTCCTTCTGAAACCCAGAGAGCTTCACTTTGGAAAGGGAGAGTTTACCAGCAGGGACCTAGAACTCCTCAGAGCATAAAAGAGTTGGGGTCAATACTTTTGCAACAGTGGTTAAAGTGATTCAAACCTGCCCTGTTTATGTCGTGTCTTATTCATGGTCTCTTCTGGAGGCAACTGGTCTCTGAAGCTGTGAATTTACCCCATTTCTGAGGGCTGTTATCTGATGGGATAATCTGACCTGCAAGTGCACTGTCTGTCATCATCTGCTTTTTCAGCACTCAGGGTTGCTACAAATCCTTGCAGTGCAGCTAGTTTTGTGTGACTTCCTTTGCATAGTGATTGCAGCTCCCAGTAGCAGATTTGTGTGAAAGCTACTCAATGCTTGAGCATTGCTCTTGCATCCTGTTAAGCTCGCTTGAGACCCACAGCTGCTGAACAAGGTTGAGGATAAGGAACCGACAACAAATCTAGGCCAAAAAATGGTTCACATGTAGAGCAATTTTCTGCCAGACACTGACCTCTTGGACTTCTCTCTGTTCGTAGTGCAGTCAAGCCAACAGTGTGTGATAATGGTGATGGGACCTACCATATTTCCTACAACCCCGAGGAGCCAGGCTTGTATGCTGTCTGCATCTATGTGAAAGGACAGCATGTACAGGTAGCATTTCTTGTTTCTCTTGCACTGCTTCTTCTTTACCTGCTTTTCTTTTCTAAGTATTTGCTTCAGATCTTTCTAAGGATTGCCTCTGCCACTTAGCAGTTTAAGACTGGGCTTAGTCATCTGTGACTGACAGGATCACCTGGTTGGTTTTTGAAAACGTAGACACAACATCTGATAGCATCCGCTGCAGCAGCCTCTGTGCTTGCTTGTCTTCTGCAGGGCTCCCCATTCACTCTGATGGTGAAAAACAAGTTCCGTGAGCACCAAGGTGTGTTTCACTGCTGCACGTTCTGCTCAAGTGGAGGGCAGAAGGCTGCCCGCTGTGCCTGTGGGGGTACCATGCCAGGTGAGTGCTCAATTTTCCCCATGTTTCTCAATGAGGCTAAGCAGCACTGTGGCTATGCTGTTCCTGTTTGGGCAGGTTGGGAGCTTCTGAACCGTTTCACACGGTGCCCCATGCTGTCCTATTTAAAAGCCTCAAGCATCATTTAGGATGAGAGTTCAACTCCCCTATTTGTTTAATCCCAACCAGCTTCCATGTTCTTGACCTGCGTGTGTAACTGTGTGTTTTGCATGTTTTAATATAGAACCAGCCTCTTTGTTTTTCTGTGCTTGATCTGTATCTAGCTCTGGCCATAGACACCAGTGGCTGGCAGAGGGTTCTGCAGGCTTGTGTCTTGCATTACTCAACAGGATGGAAATCTTCAGCTTTCCCCAGCAACTGGAACAGGGAGGTGTCCCTCTGTTGTTCTCCTTTCTTTAAGGAGCCCTGGTAATTTTGGCCTTGAATATGCTGTGGGCTCATCAGCACGTGACTCTTTGTCTTAGAGAAGTCATGGGGCTGAAGCACTCTCCAAAAGCCTCTGGCACACTGGGATTTTCTGGCCCACTTTTGATTGCCTCTTCTCTTGCAGGTGGGTACCAAGGCTGTGGCCATGGACACAAAGGTCACCCTGGCTGCCCCCACTGGTCGTGCTGTGGACAAGTGAAGGAGAGCTCAGAGTGTTTGGGAGGGCCACCCACCGACACCTCGCAGAGGAGTTTGCTCAGGACAGTGGCACTCTGAGCAGTCAGGTGAGCCCCTGGCAAGGCCAGGGCACTGCTGCTGGCAGCTGCGTGAGCACAAACAACAAGGATCCCCGCAAATCACTGCAAGCCTCACTCCCAACGTTGTGATGGGTGCAAATTGAGAAAGAGAAATGAGGGAAAATAAAATTGTGCCTTATATTCCACCCAGGGCTGTGTATGCAAAGTTGTCTTGTGCCTGAACTGGAGCGAACTCTGGGAATTGTACTGGTGCCTACACTTTCAAGGACTCGAGGTCTGTGGGGTCAGGGTCTAAGGGGAAACTCAATCTGAGCAGTTACCTCACGGGAGGGTCAAGATGTGTCTCCTTCTGCAAGATCGACAGTCTTTGCTGTCCTTCTTGAAGAGGCCAAAGCTGCTTGTTGGGGCACATTCCAAAGGGTTTGTGTTCGTGCCTCAGAAAGGCTTGGCAGCCTGAATATTGCTTCTGCCTCCCTGTTAGATATGCAGTGCATATAGCACTGTCACACTCCTGGGAGGTGCTGTTGTGTTTGCAACTCTCTTATTTTCTCCAGGTAAGCTGTAGTCTCACTATACCCTTCCTGCAAAGTAAGAGCAAGGCGGATTAGTAATATATCTGAAGTAAATCAAAGGAAAACCCATGGTACTGGTGGGAACAGGAACTAGGATATCATTCACCCAGTCTCTGTGTTCTCCATGGAGATGGTGCGGAACACTGCTGGGGGTGATGCAGGAGCCAGGAGAGCACCCAGCTCACCAAAGGAAGATTTGGGGGCAGTGTGAGCATCAGTAGGAGCCACAGACACAAGTTTGCAGGTGTCTGTCGTGAACTTGGGGCAACTAGGCAAGAGCAGCAGCAGGAGACAGAATACAGCAAAACTGGATTCGGCTTGTGCAGTCTTGGTAAGGCTCTTTCTTAGAAGGACAGCTTGTCCCACTTTCCAAAGGGGAGGGGGGCTGTATCTCCTGGGCTTGTACATGCCAACCCATAGCTGGGGAAGTGGCATCCATGAGGAGGAGGAAGAGGAGCTTTCCTGGAAGGGCAACTGCTAACTTGCTGATTGCTACTGTCCACTCACCTGGGTGCAGCAGACACCCTGGATACCTTCCTGAACAAAAGGCATTTGTGTCATTGAGACTGGGAACGCTACTGCCCTGGGGGTAACCTTGCTAGTAGGTGTGTGTTGCTAGGGGCTTCTAATACTGCCTGGGGAGCTGGGGACAAAGGTCTGACTGTTGGTCACTTGGGGAGAGGAATGCTGCTCCAGTGTCAACAGTAAGGACTGGTTCGTTCTGGCTGATGGCAGCTGGCTTGTAAATAGTAGAAACCTGTGCTGTCTGTTTGCTTGCTTGGACCTAGAAGGCTCTCATTTGTTTGTACCTTTTACAAAGCCAGTTTTGGAACCTCTTCTTCTCAGCAAAGGAGATAGATATCCTTATGCAAATGCTGTTTATAGCTTTCCATTAATCATCCAGAAAGGGCTGTCAAACAAACAGGGAAAGACTAGGCAGTTTAAATCTCCAAGTTAGGCAATTTAAGTCTTCAAATTGCTGACTCTGAAATTTCAAAGTGAAAGTTTAATAATTTGAGTTAACCTTTAATGGAACAAACAGTAACTCATTCTCGTCCTTGCTACGTGCAGAGTCAGTGCTCAGTACAGAATGTGGTGTAAAACAAAATGCCTCATTTTCTGTGTCTGTTTCTTGCCCCCACCCACCTGTAAGTTGTTTTTTCTTGGAGCTTCCGCGCTGTATTGCAGAGGGAACACATAAGGACGGCACTACCTTCTAGGCACATAATTTCTGTCTAAAAACATCTTAGTCCTCTCAGACAGAGGAATGTGTTTTCTCTTTATGTTAGGCATCCCTTACACACCCTGTCGCTGACATTTTCCAAGAAGCTGTTTGTGAGAATTACACCAGCTAACATATAAACCCTTCAGGGAACTGCAAGTCAACTTGGGCTGATCTCTACATCTGACATGGGGAGAGCAGTTTTCGGACAGCATGGGGTACTAATCCTGCCAGGGTCAGGCCCTTTTGTTGATTTTTTTTTTTTTCTTTTTGTTAGACTTGAAG
The DNA here is from genome assembly GCA_013398815.1 of Ibidorhyncha struthersii. Lineage (NCBI taxonomy): Eukaryota > Metazoa > Chordata > Aves > Charadriiformes > Charadriidae > Ibidorhyncha > Ibidorhyncha struthersii. The sequence continues at coordinate 54,337 of VZSZ01008929.1, read as the reverse complement.
GCTCTGTCAGTCTCAGGGATTGTAGAGTATCGACTGACTACCACTCTGTTTGTCCAAAGAGGACTGTGCATTAGGATAGCTTGAAGAAGCATGTGCAGAAAAGACATTTAATGACCTGAGTCACTTTGGGGGGGTTACATGTGAGTGTCCTCCCATTATTTGCAAGCAGGCTTTGCCCTCAATGTTCATTACTCAATGCTTTGCCAAATGAATATATCCTACTGATCTGCTGGAGTCTCACATTGGACCCCAACAGCCATTCCCAGGAATGGCTTCCAGTGGTCTGTTGGTAACTGGGCTTGGGCAGATGGTGGATTAGGAGGTGTAGTTAGTCTGCTGGGCTACATGATGTTATTTCTGATCAGCTGGTCCTTGAGGTAACCAAGGTGTTTTCAAGACAGACATACATGCAGTGCTGACAGAACTGCACTGGTAAATATTGATATTTTTCCCAGGACAANGGGGGGGGATGAACATGAGCAGGGTCTTTGTGAGGCAAGAGAAGGAGGACTTACTCCCTAGACAGGGAAAACAGAGTGTAGCTTGAAGGAAAAACACAGCAAGATCAAGAGACTGTGGAAGACCTGGAAGAGGCTCTGCAACCTGGAATACTCCACACAGGGTGCCTCTCAGGTATCGTGATAGGATATCTCTCCCTTCTCAGAGGAGGCAAACCACACTGGTGACACGGCTGTGCTCGTAGCTCTGTGCATGAGCATCTAGTTTGTCCCCAGAAGATTGCAGGAACAGCGCAGAAGCAGGCTCAGCAGGGCTTCTTGGCCTTCCCATGTCAGGAGATTCACAAGGGTGCACTGACCATCTGGAGTGCCATGTCAAGACAGATCCTGGCAGTAGCTCACAGGCAGTGTAGAGGACTTTGTCTATTTCCAGCCAAGGGTGGCTCACTGCCTCCCTGTTTTGAGAGATGGGGGCTTGTTCTGAATGCTGCTGCTTCCAGCTTCCCTTCAAGGGTAGGTGAGGCTGAGGACAGGTAGAGCTGAAAAGGCAATGTCAAGTTCTCCTCCTTCCAGACCACCAGTGTTCCCATTTTTGGTGCTTCTCAAGCACCTCTTGACACGATTGTTGTAGATGTGGGATCACAAGGCTGGAAAGGTGGCAAAAATTTTGGCCAGATCCCAAGGATACCTTTCATCTTTTTCATCCTGCTGGCTACCTTCACCTCTCATGAGCGCGCTCTCAAACTTGGCTGCTTATCAGCTTGCCACAACTCCATGTTCTCCTGGTTCTCCTCCTTCACTGACAGCTTGTCCAGCATTCCAGTGACATTGAAGTAAGGTGTGAACTTCTTGTAAGTAACGCAACTCTTCTGACAGAATTATTATTTGTGAAGAAAGAAACAAGTTGTATCATGAAGGGAAGAGTGACTGCAGTCAGGTTCTTGTGCCCATGCCTCCCTCAGACCACTGAACATCTTCTTGGGCCCTGACCCACCTTCAGTCTTTCCTGCCCTCACTGTTCCCTCATGCAGGTAAGAGGCAGCATGTGCTGTGGCCAGCTGTAGGTCACCAGCAGGTGGGCCCAGCAAATCTGGCAACACTTTGTGCCTGCTGTCACCTTCCCCTCAGTGAGGACAGCTGATGTGTCTCTTCCCCAGGTGCTTACCAGCTTTCACAGACCATGTGGGACCAGACACTGCTCTCACATTTGGTTGGATTTTGCTAATAGATTCTAAAGTGGTAAGAACTGGGCAGACCGTGTGGTCACAGATCCTCAATTTCTTTGGGAAATATTCTGAATACCTCTTGTTTTTTACTGCATAAACATATGCAGAGGAGTAGGCTCCAGCATGAGAGCTGCTCATTAATTCATGTGGTGTTGCCCTGGTAAATGGGACTCGCTCTGGTCCTACCAGGGCTACCTGTCCCGGAGATACAGACCTGTTTTTCCAAAATGGAAGTAACCCGATCGTTGACTGTGCAGTGAGGTGTGCTGTGGCTATGACCCAGAGTTAACTGGTGCTGAAAGGGGACACCTCGTTTGCGCACTGCACTAAGTGTAGCCATAAATCAGGTGTCACCGAGGGCAACAGGATATTTCTTAATGTGCATTTCCCACCAGGCCACTGTGGCCTAGAGCTATTCTTAGCTTCCAGTAATGCTCTGCTAAGTTATGACAGGTTTAGTACTCAGTAGAATACTACAAAATAAGTCAGTTTTTTTTTTTTTAGATTAAAAAGGGCTATTCCATGCTAAAACAGAAGAGAAGTGAAAACCATAAGAAGTCTGCTTTATAAGTTCAAACCATTGCAACAACCAAAGAGAGACAGTGATTCTCAGGTGAAAGATTTCCAGTCCTCAGTTTCATTCAGAGGCCAGAAGATGAAGGATGTGCTTTCACTAACGGCCAAGATTGGAGCGTTAGGAGTAAGTCCTGTTCACACCTCTGCCACAGATGTTGCACAGGGTGTTCAGGTAGCTCCTCTACCTGGACAGCAATTAGCTTCACAGTCAAGCACTCACATTGAAGTAGCACGTGAGTGGCTGAGTAAGCCCAATGACCAGTTACTCTTGAAAGGAGAAGGTCCCACACTGGCTCCTCTGTCCTTGTTGCAGGCCACGCGGTCCTGCTCCACCAGAAACATCACTGGATGCGACGCTCCTCTGACCACAAGGGAGCCAATTCAACCCCCTGACCCAGAAGGAAACCATTTGCTTTCTAATTTTACTTTGTTTTGTAACAGGTGACTAGGTTTAGTGGAGGTTCAGATCTGTGCTCTGATCAGTGCAGTGTGGTGGGACACGGGAGGAGCTTCAACACAAGCTGTGACATGTAACTTCATCCTGGCGTGAGGAGGCTGGAAGTGGTGAGTCCTGGGTGCTAAATGCCTCGGAATACAGTTTGTTGACTTTGGTGCCTGTACAAGAGCCACAGCCTATTCCAGCCCTCTCTCTGCTGCCTAGTCTGTTGTGGGTCATGCAACACATCTGGCTATGTTCATCCCTTTTAGGAGTGAACAGGCTCTTTTGGAGTTGAACTGTGGACCAAAAGACTAAGCGCACACTTCTGAAATCTTGCACATGCATGCTGAAAAGGCTACTGTACCCCTCAGGGCATTGTAAGCCCTCCTGAACCCTACTCAGCCTCTGCAACTAGTTTGCTCATCACTGACCCGTATTGATTGGTCTTGATTTGAATCTCTGGTTGTTGCAGAGAAAGTAATTTGAGTTTTATTAGGTGCTGGACTGTTCCCAGTTCCTCTGGACATCCTCAGCTCTGCACGGGAAAGCTATTCACTCCCTCTCATCATCCAAACTTGCTGGAGGTGGTGGCTATGGACTGTGAAAAATTCTCCTTTCCCCATCCTCTCTGGAGCACAGTCCAGATGTAGATGACAGGATACACAGGTTTCCCTTTGGGAAACTGAACATGGTGGTGCAAGCTGCCTTCCCTTTTCTGTTCTTTCACAATTTCTGTGACCTTATGCCCAAGAGCTACTCAACCTGCCACCAGCCTCGAGGGAGACCAAGCACAGAGGCAAAGGCTTGCAGGGTCTGTGCCAGTTTCTCTCCTTTACATTTTCTGATGTCCATCATAATGGCAGATCTGAGAGCAGCAGGAGTTGGCCTTGGGGACTAGTAGTAGTTTGGTCTGGAGGAGTTCAGAGGAAGAAAATAGCAGTAGGAAAGAAGCCACTGCCAAACCTGTGTGGCTCTGACAGCACTGCTGAGTCTGGAGGAGCCTCTTAGCGCAGCACAGAGAGGTGGGGCGGGGGAAGATGCACATTGTGAATGGGGCTGAGAAGGGGACCTGCAGGTGGGACTTCTCTGCCCGTTGCCAACAGCAAGACTGGAGATTTTAACAAGGAGACCTGAGCTAGTCTTGGATATAACACAGCCCACCACTGATGGGTGAGCTGTGGATCTACATGGGAGGCTGCTGCACTCTGACCCCAGGATTAGCTGGCTACCAAACCATGAGCTGTGGGGTTTTTTTTGGTTTTTGTTTTTTTTTTTTTAAATCAGACATGTTTCTTTAATGGATGGTGTAGGAAGTCTCTCGTGTTGCCCCAGTGACTAACCAGGTCTCCCTACTTTTGACTGGCTTAATGGGGGGAGCTGAGATGCTCACTGCTTCCTCATTCCTCAGAGTTCACTGCTTTGGCTCACCACTCCTTAGCTGAGTTCAGTTATTTAAGCAGGACGGCCCAGGAGAACATACCATGCGAGAGACCAGGGCTGTGCTGAACAGTGTGGGACCTTCTGACACCTGGTGTTTGGCTTGTCTTCACAGGTGCCGTGATCATGGCATCCCAAGGCCAGGTCATTTTCTGGAGGTATGGTATTATCTGCATCTGCTTTGGGAGAGAGGAGGGAGGGTATTGCATTTTTCAGACTCCTCGGCTGTATCACCCTGCTGCCGGGAGCTTTCAAGACCCCAGTTCTTTGCGGCTTGACTCTATACTGCACTCACCGGTACAGCTTCTTTTATAGAATCAGTAAGGCCAGGCAGAGATTCATGTCCTAGAAACTCTGCATGGCCGGAATATGCCACCTCAGGTTTGAATGCTGTCGAAGGTCAGGGTATTGATGGCTCTGTGCTCCTGCTGTTGTTGGTTGGGGTACCAATGGCTTGAGGGAGGCTCCGCATTCCTGCTGCTGGCCCTCAGACAGTCACTTACATCTCCATCACATCGGCGTGCTGTGGGGAGAAAGGCAGAAGCTGTCCTGTGGGCCAGGAGTAAGAGCTGGGAAGACGTGCAAGCTGTTTTGTGCCTCTTGTTTCAATGAGCCTCTTTCCTTCGGAGCTAATGACCAAGTCTTGGTGAACTACAGTCAGAAAAAGAAGTATTGTGGGGAAGGTCATAAAAATATCTACCTCATATGCTTATCTCCTGATTAGTTGCAAATAACCCCCACTAGTCGCGAAATTAATTGGCAAACTTGCTTCAGCCTTCGATGGATGTGGACCGGGCTTGCATCTAAACCTGATTGCTTGAACCACCAACAAGCCGCATCTCTTCATCCCAGGTGTGGGGTCTTCCAGGGTGGATAGAGGTGGAGGCTCCAATGAGGTGTGTGAGACATCCCTGCGCTTATTCTTTCAAAAAGGTTTCAGCTGTTACGAGTATCTGTGCCACATGAGCTGAACAGCAGTGGGGAGGAGTGTCCACATGTGAACAGAAAAGACCTCTCATGCATGAGCCGTGCTCCAGCTTTCTCACATGGGGCATCAATGATATGCTAAATGGTAATATTGGTACCATTTCACTGACAAAAGTGAGATCACTAGTAGACATAATGTAACACGGTTTAAATATCCACTGAGCATTGTATTCCTCATGCATCTGGAATGCATGTAATAACCAGCTCTGTCGTTCTCAAGAGGCAGCCCAGCTGGCTTTTGTCAGGGAAATGCAGTAACTGATGGGTGTGAAAAAACAAACGCCTACCCCTTGCTTCTCTGAGAACCATCCTCTGGCTCTGCCAGCACCCCTGCCTGCCCTGGGCGGCTGCGCGCAGCCAGGCGGCAGCAGGTTACTGGAAGCAGCAGGCTTCTTCAAGGCCGTTGGCCTCTTCAGGCTAATTTTGAAATGCAGAAATAGCCCAGAGAGAGGGGTGAATTTTCCAGGAAGCTTCAGAGAAGCAGTGGGAGGTTTCTATCAGTTTCAGGAAAAAACAAACCAAACCAAAACAACTCAAAACCTAAAACTGAAGTGCCGAGAAAAGTCGAGCTCTGCAATCATTAACTGCTTATTGGAATGGAAACCCCTTCCTTTTGGGTTACCCCTGCCATGCTGTTTCCACAGTAAGCTTTGCTATAAGGAGGAAGGCAGGGGACCTTCAATCTCTTAATCTTCCAGTTTTTTTGATCCTTGCACCTCTAAGCCCATTTCTGAGGGAAAGCTTACTCCGCGCGGAGCTAGAGATCAGGAGGATTAAGCCTCTGCTGCCTGTCACAGCAGGGTGGTGAGCCTCTCTCTGTCCCCAGGCTGTGCTCGGCAGCATTCAGGCTGCCCAGAGCTGCAGGCAAAACCCCATTTGGCTGATGAGGAACAGGACCACAGAAAAGAGAGTAGGATGCACAGAGCAGCATCCTGCAGGCTGCCAAAGTGCCACCAGGCACCGAGGGTGGCGTCAGGGCTCCGACTCGTGCAGCCCCAAGCCGTCTGCGTCAGTCTGTTGCCATGCCTCTGAAATGCTGGAAGTACGAGGGGTACTGATGCGCAGAAAATTGCTTTTCGCTTGAACTGCTGGACTGTTGCGAAACACAGCTACCATCAGCATGCAGCCGGGTTGCCAGCTTCCTCTTGTTTGCCCTGCAATCCGGATTGACACACAGGGGCCTCACAGGCAGGTGTTTTTAAAGCCCTTGTGATTCTTGGATCTCACAATTTATGTGGAGGTAACTCCAAAGGGCCTGATTTTCCCTTGTCCCTGGCAAGGGGTGTTGAAGTGGGCAGTGGCATCCTTGTACCCAAAATAGCCATACCCCCTGTAACAAACAAGCGGCTTTTTCCATCAGCCCTGTTGCTGCCTTGAACCAGAGGTGGGAAGCACCTCTCTGGATGCAAAGCTAGCAAGGCTTTGCAGCTATGGGGGAAGGTGGTGCCAGCGGAGGACAAAAGTGTTGGTGCTGACCCACTTGTGCTTGTTTGTATTTGTGTGTGAGCAAGCTGAGGATGGTTTTGCCTGGCACAGTGCTAGGGCAGAGGTGGTGTTCAGGCCACATGGTCCTTTTAGGACCGAGGGCAAGTGTGGTGGCACCTGAAACTTTCAGGGACTGCACAGGAGGGCACCTTGGCTGCTTGTGCCCTGACATACCCCCTCTGGCACTTATCAATGAAATCCTCCGTAACCTGCAGGCAGCATCCCTCGGTTCCCAGCAATTTCTTCCCTGCCCACTCTTGAGAAGAAGGATTTTAATCTAGGGGTGTGAGGGTGAGTCACAGCCACCGTGAGACAGTGTGGCTGACACTTGCTCCAGGCATATGTGCTGTGGGTCTAAGCCTATGCTTCCCAGGCGTGAGAGCTGAGGCTGATCATGGCAACCTTGGCTGAGTTTATGGCAACTATCTCGCTCTGGGATCAGCTCCATAGATATTGGTGCAGCTCCTGAAGGAGGTAGATATTATTCAGCATATGCAAGAGGCTCAGTATCTGCTCTGGAATAGGAAAACACAGAGTTGTCCCATGGTGAGCCTCACCAAGATCCTGAGTGAATCGGGGTTGAGCCCCGTGGAACATGACAAATCTCCACCAGGAGGTGTCACCCTGCAAGATCCACATGAGCCAACAAACTAAGTCCCCATCCCACACGCCTCCAGGGGAGGTAGTGGTTGGTGATGGGTCCCCAGCTGCCCAGTGCCCATGGCTGGAGGATAGCTGCTGCTTTCCTCCCCAGCAGGTTCAGCTGTGACTGCAGCTGCAGGGCACCGGGAGGGGGCAGGCAGAGAACTACTGTCCACCCTGGTCGTGAGTGAAAGATGGTGAGAACAGGGAGGAATTCAACCATGTGACACCTCCCAGCTCTGAGGACATCTAGGCAGGGACGGCTTGGTACAGATGTGAATGTATATGTGGACTCGTACCAACCTTTATATGGACTTATTGCATACTTGTGGTGAAATACAGTTTTGATCCCTTCTTCTGAGCATGCTGGAATGTGCAGACAGGACTTCCTCAGACAACTTTCCACTGGCTTTAAGGATCAGGATGGAACGGAGATGGCGGGAGGGCAAGAAAGCCTTCTGCAACATCTCCCCTCCTCTCCATCCCCTCTTTCAACCTATCTTCCCTTTCTCTCTTCCCTGCTGCTCCCTTCAGGAGGGGCTTGTTCACATGGTGCAACTCCCTAGAGCTCCATATCAGCCCTGTGTTTGTGGCATCCGTGGTGACTGAGGCGTGATTGTGCAAGTAGCTGAAGCAGGCACACATTGATGGTGGGAGGTGTTTGCGGTTGTACGGACACTGATGGGCTCTCGGGTGGGAGGCTAACTGATGCGTTGGGAAAGCGTGTGCTGCAAGCCGGCAAATGCTGCTGAAGCAGACCAGCTATTTTTGTGTGGGTGGGAGGGCCATGACATCTTGCAGCCTGGTCCTGCCTGGGGACAAGATGGGAAGCAGCAGCTCAGGAGTTTCTTTGTACAACGGGGCAAAACAAGCCCTGGGATGGCATCCCTGGACACTGGTGCAGAGTGACCACTGTTGGTGCCTGTGCCTCCTGCAGTGTAGCTACCTCCAGTGCTCTGCCGGGCTTGGGAATGGGGTAAAGTCCCCTGTGAGGATGTCCTGCAGCTCTCTGGGCTTCTCCTCTGACAATCCTGAGTAGGGCTGAGGCCAGCTCACCTGTGAGACTGTTGGGCACAAGCACGTGAGCTGCTTGCCCTGGGATGTACCTGGGGGGTTCTGTGGGGAGTTGCTTCAGGGCTTGCTCTCGTGGGGAGCTGAGCTCACTGCCACTCTCCTGTCCACATGAAAATGTGCCCAGGACCACGTGTGTCAGTGCCGCTGGTTGTGGTGGGAGCTCACACCCAGCCATGCTTATGGGTATGTCCAAGCTGGGGCTGTGCCAGAGACAGGTTATGCTTGGGAAGGCTCAGGCTGTGCTGCTCTGTGCCATGCTGCCTGTTGCCTCCTCTGCTGGTCCTGCTCTGCCTTTGTGGCTTGGCAAGTGGTCCTCTCCTCCTGAGTCTCTCATTCAACAGCCCTTTAGACATCTCTGCATGGGGCATCCCAAATCTGACCAGCTCACAAACCTGGCCCAGTTTCCAGTCCCCTCCTGCCTGCTCCCCAGCTCATACTGGATGTCTCCTGGGGCTGGTAGCCTGTCTCAGTGCTCTGCTCATGCTCCTGGGCAACTGGTCCCTCACAAGTGCCAGCAGAGACTGCCTGGCTCGCTTATGTACCGGGAGATGCAGAGAGGAGCATCCTCCAGTGGGACCTGCTGCCTCCTCCTAAAGGCAAAGCCTGGGTCCCCTCTCCTCCCGCCCCATGGTCCCCGCCTTTGATGACAAGTGCTCACCCAAGTGTTCATCACTACTGTGGTCATGTGCTTCACTGGTCCACCTTGCTTTAGGTCTGCGGCTTACCGACCTCGACCTCCTTCCTGCTGGTGGCTCTGCAGATGTGCACTGTAGGTGTAGGGTGTGAAGGCAGCTGAGCTGCATGGTAATGTTGTCCTTTCTTTTTTCTCCAAATAGCATGACTACGATCATTATCATCCTGGCTGTGGTGATTGCCCTGATCATTGGGTTTGGTGTCTCAGGTATGTGACTGATCAGATTTCTTGGTGTTACCAGCAGGGCTGCCCTGCCACTACCTCCATGTCTTCATCCTGTGCATAGGCTGAGGTGTGATCTTGTGTGGAAGTGCCACCTACAACCCTTCAACAAAGGCTCGCTTTATAAAGCTTATGTACCAGATGGCTGAATTAGGACTGCACAGGTGACTTCAGTTCTCACCTTTCTTCACAAGGTATCACCCCATGGCATTAAACCACAAGGAGCTGTGATCTCCTTGGAGACTGTGAGCTCTTGTAGGTTTTAAATCATGTAGATATTTACACACACACGCACACACGTACACACATGCTCAGGGTGGGTTTGAAGACACCAACACTTGGGACTCAGAGCTGAGTGAGGAAATCTGTGTTGGCTCTTAATTTCTGCGAAACTTATTAGCGGGCCAGCCCCAGGCTGCAGCAGTGGCTGTGCATGGATGAGCCCTGGTGCTGTGGGACAGCTCTGTTTTGCCTTGGGAATTGAGTTCCCGGCCTGTGATTTCACAGCAGAAATTAAGGCTTTTTGTTTGTTTGTTTGTTTTTTAGTTATATCTGGCATGTTAGCAACTGAAACATTCAACTCCATCTCTTGCTCCATGGAAAGCCAGCCGAGGCAAGGGATCGATAAGCGTAGTGCAGCTTGTGCTGCTGGAGGCATAGTGCTGTGTTAGCTGAAATTTCCTTGGGCTTGGAGCCCTAAACCTACACATACAGAAAGTCCTGCACATACTGTGCTCCTTCTCCCAGATGGGAGGAGGTGATGGTATTTATTGCGAAGTTGGGCAGTATCTGCCAGGATGTGGCACATTCCCCTGCTCCCTCAGAGACAATAAAAATGTGTTGCTTCGGTGTTAGCCAAAATGCAGCCTCCTCAGGGTGTGCTGACTGAGGGTGAATTAGGGAAGGGCTGCATGGGAAAGAAGACCAAGCTCTGGGAAGAAGCTAATTCTCAAGCTCACTGGTCAGGATTCAACTTGAGAAGAGATCTGTGTCCTCAGGGAAGGGAAATGCTGACTTTTCTTAAATGAAAGTAAACAATTTGGATTCCAGTAAGGGTGAAAGAGCAGCCTCTTATTTCTCTGCCAACATTACGCCTTGCAATCACATTTATATTGCATAAGGGAGGTCCTGACTAAGAAAAGACAGAAAAATCACACTCTTCTGGGAGCTGCAAAGAGAAAAATCCCTGATACGTATAAGCAAGCAAGAAAACACCATGCAGATTCTACTCAAACAAGTAAGAGGAGCTACCTTTTGAAGCACACAGCCTGCTAAAGAAATGTTCCTGCGCTTTATCTTGCTATATGAGCCATGGGAGTTGACCTCTGGTAGCAGCATTGGCAGCTGCTACTGCTGCCCTTGAGATGTGCCGGTGCCCGTTCAGCCTCGGGGTTGGTGCGTGACAGCTGCAGGGTGGTCTGGCCTTTTTCCACACTTGCTGCCTTGCCTTTCGCACACCGTCTTGCTTTCTCCTTGCAGGAAAACACTCCATCAGCGTGACGGCACTGACGTCTCCAGGGAACATTGGCCAGCGCGGCATCCTGGGCTGCACTTTTGAGCCCGACATCCGGATGGGCAGCATAGCGATCCGGTGGGCCAAGGCAGGAGTAGCCGGGCTGGTTCACGAGTTTAAAGGTGGGAAGGACTACCTGCAAGAGCAAGACGCGTCCTTTCAGGGCCGCACGGCGGTGTTCGCAGACCAGGTGATTGGTGGTAATGCTTCCCTGGAGCTGAGGGACGTGCAGCTCTCTGATGCCGGCACCTACCAGTGCTCCGTCACCACGGCCAGAGGGAGCGGAGCAGCAGTGCTGCGGTACAGGACAGGAGGTGAGGGGTATGAGGAAGAAAATCCTGCTGCAAAATGCATGCTAACATGGCTCGGTTGGAGCTACCTGTGGTTAGGCTGACGCTAGAGGCTGTGTGAGCGGCACCCGCTCCTCCAGCAGCCACCATCAGGCCGTGCACCCCTGAGTATGACTGGGGTTTTTTTTTTGGCTTTTACAGAGGTGTTTATGGACTTACCCACTCTTTTGACATCCTCGTTCCAGAAAAAATATTATTTTAATGCTCTCGGTTTTCTTTTTTCTTCTATTTACCACATGTAGTCTACCAGCTACATAACTGACTACAAAGAGTCCCTAAGAACGAGTGGCTAACTGATCTTATAAAGATCCAGATTTTATACCTGTTTAAGATAAAATGATAGCTTTTTCTCTCTGGAGTAAGATATATCTCCAGTCAGGAGAAGTGCTGCATAGTAAAAATTGTAGCCTATTTCATACCCTTTTTCTGTTTTTCTAATGAATTCAGTTTTTAAAAATTACTATCAAAGCAACAAACTGCCCACATCGTAGTTATCTGAACTATTACATATTTGCAAGAGTTAACTGTTCACCTTGCTGTGAGTCAACCTCAAAACACGCACAGACACATATGAATTTTCAGTTGTGGGTGCTTGATTCTTTTGAACCCTCTGGGCTTTCACCATCATTTTCACCGCTGGCACAAAGCAATATGCTCCTACTGAACTCGGCAGCATTTCACTTGTTGACCTCTGGGTCTTTCTAATGAAATGCGGTGAGTTACACTGAGTGTACAATGGGGATAACATGAGCCTGAACAGGTAGGTGGTCTTAGTGTTCTTCTGGCTGGCTTCCCTGAGGTCCCAGCATATCCCTTGAACTTGGGGTTGGCACAGTAGAGTGAGTCCATGACCATGAGTCCATGAGGGAAAGTTTCTAAGGTAGCCAAGGGACTTGTTAGAAAGGAGGAAAAAAAGTCTTCATGGTTTTCCAAATGTTGGAGAGTCAGTCCTCCAGGAGAGATCTGGAAACCACCAAGTCTTCACGTTCTTCCAGTGAGATGACTTTGGCTGCAGTAACAAGTCACCTCCCAAACAATCACCTCGTGTTGGAGACTGATGGATGAACCACTTCAGGGTCTCCTGGCAGACTGCAGTCTTTGCACCCTCTCCCTCGCCACTGTGACCGGTGTTGCTGCCCAAGAGCTCAAACTAGGAGAGGAAAAACTGTCAGACGTCTCCAAGTCAAGGAAATGCAGTTTTAGGACAGGTGACCACTTATGTGGTGAGGCCAGGTGTACTAGCAGCACAGGGGTGTGTGTGTGTCATTTGTGCTTCAGGTCAGTCGGACCAGGACAGTAGTAACCAGCAGAGATCTTGAATGAGACAGGCTGCTTTTCTGCAGGTCCAGTCTCCTCCTTTGGCCCAGCAGAGCCAAAGGCACCAGGAGGTTAGCACCAGCTTCCGTGCAGAAGCTTGTGACAGATGTCTTGGAGACGCAGCCACTTCCCCATGTCACTCACGGGGAGCCCGTCTTGAGACAGAAAGGCAATATTAGAGTTGATGTCATAGGAACATCTGCCCAGTGTCGTTTCGCAGTCTCCCATTTCATACTGAAAGTGTATTTTCTGCTCTGTTTTATGTTAGCACCTCTCCAAGCAGGGAAAAAATGGTGCCGGGCTCACAGGCCCCTTATCTTGCAGTGGCAAGGATGGAAGAGGTGCTTGGGACTACAGTGGGTAACAGCAAGGCCAGAGGGGTTTGGCTCATGTCTGATGTGTGCTTAAATCCTGTGGGGATTCGGTCTTCTACCCCTCCTTGAAACCTTGTGAATCTGCCTGCTTTTGTGTTGCTTGATTTGATGTTTAAGGTAATCCACACAGAAAAAGCATTAGAGAGAACAGGCGAAATGCTGCATAAGGTTTTATTTCCACTGAAATTGCTGAACTCTGCTCTCCTAAAAAGTAAATACACAGAGGTATGTTTTTCTAGGAAAGCAAGACTAACAGAGTTTTATAACAGGCTTTAAAACTAACAGAGTTTTTTAACAGGCTTTAAAACACAGCTGAGTTTGCAATGGTCTTTAAACATTTCATTTAATCCAGGCATCTTGGCGTAAACCCTGCAGCTCAGGCCACACCTTAGTCTGCCCTCAGCCCCAGCAGGTGAAAATGGACCTTCTCTTGGCTGCAGCCCCATTTAGCGTGAGAGTCACATCACAAAGTGGTAGGTGTTGGTCAGGCTCCCTTCTCAGTCTGCAGAGAGAGTGAGTCATCTTCCCCCCTTCTCTGATAACAGCAATCATTTTTGGCGTGCCTCTACCTGCGGAGAGCAGCAGGTGCCTCCTTTCAGCAGAGGTGAGCGGAGCCATGCCGGCTGCCGTTCCTGCCCAGGGAAGTCAGGATTTGGCAGACAGAGGCAGTCTCAGGCTGGCCGGGTCCTGAGCCCAGTCTCCTCCCCGAGCTCGGGTGTCCAGGCGCTCCTGGGAAATGCTTGGTTTATGAGCCTGGGACCCAGCTTGTAACTGTTAAGCAGAATCACTTAAAGACACTAAAGCTGTGCCATGACCTCAGCAGATCTTGTCAAACTGGACTGCCTTGTCCCAGGAGTCTTTAGATACGCCGTAGTCATCCCCCTGTAGCCCAAACTGTACAAACCTCTGTCTGAGCCTGTGTGTTCGGTTTGGCTACATGCGGTGCTGCAATGCCAAGCGGCAAGTACCCTAGAAATACCTGGGACTGACCGGCAGATGCAGTTGGGTGGTTTGTGCCCATTTCCTAGACATTTGCCTTTTTCCAACTCTCTCCCCTTTTCCCCTCCCAAAGCCTTCAGCACCCCCAAGGTCCACGTGGAGAACAGCAGTAGCGGGGACATGTTGCAGTGTGAGGCACCGCGCTGGTTCCCGCCGCCCGCTGTGTGCTGGACAGCCTACAGCAACACCGGGGAGTACCTACCTCACGTTGCCAACACCAGCTATGAGCTGAATGCTGAAAACATCACTGTGAAAGTGGTTTCCTTTCTGCACAACATTACCGCTAACGCCACCTACACCTGTGTGATTGAAAACAACATTGCCAAGGCTACAGGCAACATCAAAGTGACAGGTAGAGTTTAACACCACCCAGAGAGCATAGGCGTGGGGGAGAAGAGGGTTTAAACAGTGCACCTCTGTGTGTCAGGGGGCTCCGGCAGCACCCACATCAGTCAAGGAAGGGACTGAAATTTGTGGTTAATCCAAGCCTCTCTCTCTGTCCCCGGGATGAAGGAAAGGGTCTGTGTTTGGTCCTGCTATTTCAGGTGTTTTACATGGTAACAATTGCTCTCACTATTCTCCTGCTCCAGATTTCAGCATTACAAGGGGGACCAACTTGCAGCTGGTGAACCTGAACACAGAGTCAGTGTCCTCCTCCCTTGCAGCCTGTCACTGGATGCTTCTGCTTCCCCTGTATCTGCTGTCGATATAAAGCCTCTATAAAACAGGCAGAAACACTGCTGGACCTGGAGGTAAGCTTGGAAGGGGAAACTCATAAGCACGTATGCTTGGTATAAGTCTATGTAGACCCTCTTGCTGAGTTTTCCTACAGCAGCAGACTTATCTCAAGCCTGTCAGAATGGAAGGACGTGTCTTTGCTCCGTGCCCATCCTTTCTCCATCCCCAGCTTTAGGTGGGATGCGTGGCTTGTCCCTCCCACATGCTCCCTCCTGGCTTCTCCCATCACTTTCTGCAGCTTTAGAGATTCTTCTGTCACACCGTTGACTGTCATCTCTTACTTGTCCCCTTGTTCTCATTTCCTTCCCTCCTCAACCTTCTCTCTGACCCAAAAGATAGACATCTTGCTTGCTGCTCTGCACACCCTCTGAACCTTGGCTACAGTTCATGGTTGCAAGGCAGCGTGGACTTTTTCCTCTCCCTCCCCATGAGGCCTGCTGCATCACAGACCTTGCTTGCACCCGCTTTGCCATGGGCAGGGACACCTCCCACCAGACCAGGTTGCTCAAAGCCCCATCCAGCCTGGCCTTGAACACCTCCAGGGATGGGACCTCCACAACTTGTCTAGGCAACCTATTCCAGTGCCTCACAACCCTCACAGTGAAAAATTTCTTCCTAATCTGATCTAAATCTACCTTCTTCCAGTTTGAAGCCATTCCCCCTCATCCTATCAGTTACATGCCCTTGTGAAAAGTCCTTCCCCAGCTCTCCTGTAGGCCCCCTTTAGGTACTGGAAGGCCACAATAAGGTCTCCCCGGAGCCTTCTCTTCTCCAGGCTGAACAACCCCAACTCTCTCAGCCTGTCCTCATAGGAGAGGTGCTCCAGCCCAGAATAAGAAGGACCGTAACCAGCCAAAGCACAGGACAACTGCCTTTAGTATTCATCAGCTTTGACTTTGGGATGGCAGGCTCTAGAGGTAAGCTGGTGATGAAGTGGAGAGCTACAGAAAATCAGCTAAAAGGAACATCTCTGTCTTTCAACACAGAACAGTTACACAGCTCCCCTGACGGCAGGACACACTGGGCTGAGAACTTTAAGAGCTCCTTCCAGTTCCAGAACATATAGTAGTGCAAACATGAAGCCAGCTGATTTCTCTCTTGTATTATTATTTCTTACCCATGCCAACAACAGGATCCTTTGTTTGGCTTCAGAGAGTGAGGATGCGATAAGGAGAGTTGCATAAATAAAGGAAAAACTCTGATCACAGGAACGAGGTGTGTTCTCTTGTCTGAAGTAACCCAGGGGCCAGAACTCTGATCGTGGGCAGAAGCTCAGAAACAAACAGGAAAAGGGTTTCCTGCAATACATCTGAGAACCAGTCCTTCAAACTCAGAGTACTAAATCCAAGCAAATCTTAATTCCCCCTTAACAGATTTGATTTGTCTGTCTTATGTCTTGTGATTCTCTGAATGTACTAATAAAACTGTAAATAAGAGCGCCAGTTAATCTATTCAGTCTTCTCAGAAGACTATAATCAAACTCCTCTTCTGAAAAAGACGTTGCGAATGGCAAAACAGCGATGGGTCAGAAAATAGCTAACAGGCTTGGAATAAGTGTTAGGACTTCACCCTGGCAAAGGCAAACAGCATGGCTGAAGTCCTATATGAGCACCAATGATTGCATTTGCCGTGATGTGAAATACAAGAGGAACAGGAGAGTAGTTAAGTGTGGCAGCAGGCAGAAGAGTAACATACATAATTAGGAGGAAGAGAGAGCGACCAGTAAGATACTACTGGAAAGTTCAAATTCAGAAGTAAACACAGTTATTAAACATAGATATAACTATAGAGACTAATTTGTCTTTTTGTTTTTAAATAAGTCTCTGTTATCTGGCACTTCCTATCTATTTCTGTGGCACTGTCTGTTACTATGTTATTCACATTACAGAACTACTTTCAGTTGCACTTTTTAATCAGCTTTTGATCTCTTCATCTTACATCACTTACAGTCAACATTTTCTCAGGCTGAGATAGTTTACTTTGGGGTTTTGGGTTATTTTTGTTTGTTTGTTTTGTTTTCTTTGGGGAGGGTAGGGAGTAAGTTTTAGCAAAATCTCTACCATTTTCCCGAAAACACCTACAGAAAAAAAAAGACTGTCACAGCAAAACTTGTACAGAACTTTGCTTTAAGCTGTTTTGGCAACCTCTTTTAGGGTGGAGACTCAGAACTTTGTTGAATGGTGGCATCTGTCAGGTCTTGTGCCACTCATCTTAGAAGTGGCCAGCAGGCCTCGAGAGGGAAGATAGTTTACATATAAACCCACCCCCTGAAGTTTAATATAAAGCTCAAACTAAGGGGGAGGGGCTGGGGGGGGGGAAAGCACTGAACAAACCAACCCCAAAACACAGCAGCTGTTCAAACACACCATCAGCACTACACACGGAATAAGGTGGGGAAGTAACTGTGTGTGGAATTTACTAACTTATAGCACAAGGAGGAGGATCTGGATGTTATTTTGCCAAAAGCAAGTGCAGAACACTTGGTCATCACTGCAAGCGGACGGGAGAGCAATCTTTTCAAGTGGTGACCTCCCACATGTTGTACTGGTTAGTCTGCTGTGCCACCATGGACACTGGCACGTGCCATTGCAGTCATCCCCTTCCTAACAGGGAACAGATGGGCAAGCCTGTAGCATGTTGTCAATTTGTATCACAGCTCATGGCCTTTCTCTTGTTATCAGCCCCACATAAGGTTCAGGCCACTGTTTAAGCTGCAAAACAGTGCTTGTATAGTCCTGTGATTCAGTACCACGATGTAGTATCCAAACAGCAACTTACTCACTTCCCTTCTCTTCTTGGAGGAAGGAAATACTTTAAAAACATCATTTTAATAATTTCAATTGGGTTAAGAAGACTATCCCTTGTGGCAACTGTACAGTTTTGTACGAAGACAGTGACTGATCTGCAAAATGCCTGGATCTGGCTCATAAACCAAGGATCTAAGTTCTGCCTCATTCTCCATGTAGCAAGTAAACCCTGAAGTAGATATGGTGTTATTTAAACTGTATTTTAATAGCTTTATTTAGTAGATACTACCACATAAACCACACACAGTGTGTGCCCTAGGCCCAAAGTACTGAACATCTCCTCCAAAACATTGCCCAGTATTGCTGGTGGCAATGGTCCAGAATCACCATTCAGGAATTCCACATATGACAGCAGCTTCTTGATTGTACCCTTCACCCTGTGCTCACAGGCCTGTGCTTCCACTGGAAAGGAGGTTAAAAGAACCCTCCCAATCCCAGTAGGTATTTCCATAGTTCCTCTCCCACTGGGAGAGATGTTAAGCAGTGGCTCCCGCTTGGCAGTGACTAGATGTCCTCCTAATCCTCTCGCTGTTCAGATAGCTTAAGGTGCCTTGTTCCACTTCCTCCACATTCAGGCACAGCAGGTTCGGCCGAGGTCCCACTTGCGACACAAACTCCACTTCACCGCACCGAAAATTTCTCAGCTGCACTGGTGCTGTAGGGGAAAGATACAACATGTAACAACCCCGTACAGGGCTCCTGCTCTGTTCTAGCACATAGCTGTAGAAGTTGCTGGGGGAGGGAAGGCCGTGCAGCAGCTGCTTGGCATCTGTTAAACCTCAAAGGACAGCACAATTAATGAATCCAGGATGTAGCAGATGAATGCATTTGGCCAGCATCCCTCCAACTGGGAGGAAACAGACAATTTACACTGTGAAACGCTGTGAACTATGTGCTGCTCACACATTGCTGCACTGAGCTTTATATCTTTTGTCACTATCAGCAATCTGGCCTTACGAACAGTGTCACATGACAGCCAAAAGACAACGTTTCCACAGCAGGGCATCCTCTGGTGAGCTTAGCATATCAACCCCTGCCGCACCTGGATTCATACTCAAGTGCTAGTGTTAGCGCAAGCAGCTAAGAAGACTGTGCCCTTAACACAGCAACTGCACAGTTGTGGCAGCATGAGCTCAGACATCAGCACCCATGAATTCCAAACTCCTCAGTGCTCTAAACTCTGTGACTATAGTGAGGAGTTTCAGGCCTAGTTTTGATTCTACCTGCTGTCCTGTCTAATGTCAAAACCCACTTGATTTGAGAGGTCTGCGCAGTAACTCTGGCCGGCCAGAACCCCGTCCTGTCCAAGGACTAGGAACCTTGCTCTAAAACAGAGAAGGTTTTGTGTGTAAGAGGTACCCCACAGAAATAAACCTGCACCTTAAGATTGAGGATGGGAGGGCAAAAGGAGAACACTAGTAAAACACGTTCTCTCCCACTACCACATACACACACAGAATCCCCACCTCCTCCCTTACTGACACCTCAGAACAATTACTATCCTGGTTGTTTAGCTGACATATCTTCCTGGAACTGTATATCAAAGTTGAATGGAGAAGCTCCAAGTTGTTCACCACAACTACAAGGACAATTTGATAGTAATTTTATGCTCTGCGTAAAGCAGAAAAATTAATGTATAGTATTGTTGTACATAGTGACTTTTATAATATTACTTCTGTATTTTTGTAACCCTGGTTCTGCTAAGACACATCTTAGCTCTACACTACAGAATTCACAATTCCACGGGAATCCTCCAAAGATCTCGCTTTGTGGGCTCTCTTTCCCCAGCCTGCTGAGACGGCTCCTCCCTTCCTTCCCACGCTAAATATTACAAAAGCCAACAGCGCCTGCTTACCAGGCTGCAGGATCTTGGAGGGCTTCCTGTCTAGGCTGAAATCCAGCAGGATAGGGCGACAGATGAGAGGACTCCTGCAAAGGCTCCTTAGGTAGCAAGCAACGAAATCCTCAGGTTCCTCTACACACTGAGGAGGGAAGGGGTGTGTTGCCAGTGAATGTGCAGAGGGAGGCAGGGAGCCACTGGAAAACCCTCAGCAAAGGGAAATCCAGTCCAGCTGAGGCTCGAGCCCAGCATGCTGCGATCGCTACCAGAATAACCTACTCACCCTCGTGCCAGTAGCTTCCCCATGCTGAATGGACACTCTGCCTCTGCTCTGCACACAGTTCTGCAGAGTTTCCCACTCGAGGAGGCTCAGGCCCAGCATTGCTGCCACGTGCTGGTTCCTGCACAGCACAATAGCTTCACCCGTCCCGTCCTCCACCAGCACCCTATGGAGACAGCAGGCAGACTGAGATGCAGAGGGAGGTCAGGACAACGCCTGCCTCCCTCACAAGGGTCATGTCCCAGACAACGGACCTCAGTAAAGACAGAGGGAGGTTTGTTCACATCTGGGAACACATGACAACTTTAACTTCTGTCCTTGCTATTCTGTCCATGTCCCATCCTTGATCTGATTTTCCCCTCCGCTCTGTGGTATAATTTGTTCCCTCCTACCCACCTCTTTCCATACCCAATCTTTACAGCACTTACCGTGCACTGGCTTGCCTCACTCCTGTGTGTGATGGACATGGTGGACTGTGTCGGGTGCACCTCCCCTGAAGGAAGAGTAAAGCTACAGCTACATACAGGTGGGCATAAGAGAGAGAAGGGGAGGGGCCACTGCTTCTTTTAACCCTCCCCTAATTAAGTATGCAAAGGATTAAAGAAATTCACTGCATTTCCAATGAGTGTCTTAGGAAAAGTTTGCATGGGGAGAAAAGTGACCTGCTGCAAGGTGCTGAACCCCAACAGCAGTGAACATGGGAAAAGCAGAGCATTAACAGAGTAGGGTTGTCCCCCAAATGTCCTTGCTTCATCCCCAGTCCTAGCTGTCAGACTTCCTGATAGCAGACAGGCACTTCTAACCAGTTGTCATTTTGGTCCCTTTCTAATAAGCAACTCCTTTTCAGACACTGGAAAAAAAGGTTTTGGAATTGGGATAGGAACTCTTACTTCCTCTACATGGTAGCAGAGGATGTGTCAGAATAGAAACTCTGCAAGGCTCCTCACAAATTATCTCTGTGGAAGCTTGAATACCTCTTTGAAGACGCTGCTGCAAAGCGAGCAAACACATTGCAGGGACAGAGTCAGTACACAGGACAACTGGCATAAAATCCGTGCCTGGGGCAGGTGTTGCAGGTGAGGTTGCAAGGTGGACAGAAACACTAGCGAGGGGGCTGAGGCTTCTCCTGCAGGACTAGAAGAAATAGGAATGTGAGAAGCTTGGAACATGGAAACCTTTCTTGGGACACTGTAAAGTGGGAAGAGACCCTGGACTCACCTTGAAGGAAAAGGTGGGTGAGAAGCTGGCAGAGATATGACATTTACACAGCTGGAGGCAATGTATGTGCAATAAACATTATGAAATCTGCAATATGAAAGAGCAGATATCAGAAAGAGCTCAGAGAAACCAAACTACTCAGCTTTCTTGGCATGGCTGGGTTGGCCTTCATCTGTAACATGGTAGGAAAATAATTTGTAGCAAGGGATTGGGAGACAGGAAGGCATAGGCAAGGGATGAGGAAAGTCCACAAGAGGAAAGATTTAGAGATGGTTTCAGTAAGAGCTGTCAGAGCTGGAGCCCAGATCAGGGCTCTCAAGACAGGGGTACCTGGAAATTTTGCGTTCCAAGTTCTGGAAGAAGATCTTGGCTCCAGGTAGCAAACCCCAGAGATGCTGCAGATAGGTGGCAGCAATGTAGATGTCCACCGCAACAGGGGAGCCTGAATCAACTGAGACGCTGAGCTTCACACTGTGATCACTGGCTAGCAGGCTCG
Source organism: Ibidorhyncha struthersii (assembly GCA_013398815.1). Lineage (NCBI taxonomy): Eukaryota > Metazoa > Chordata > Aves > Charadriiformes > Charadriidae > Ibidorhyncha > Ibidorhyncha struthersii. Next base: position 33,165 of record VZSZ01008929.1, on the reverse strand, counting down.
CTGAGGAGGCACAGAACCACAGACACCGTGAGCTCACACACGGGTAGCATAGTCTGTCACTGAGCTGGATCTGCTACAGGTGTTTTCCGTCCCATCACAATGAGGCTATCACTGTCCCACCTCACACATTTTCCAGGTACAGTATTCCCATTCCCATCCCCAACACACACACAGCGTAGTTTCCCAGCCCTCTGACAGGCAATGGGATACAACATCCTGACATGCTTCCACTATTCTCAGATACAGGAGCACAGTTAGCCAAGTGTACTGTCTCTCTGAAACAGAAAGAAGCAAGAATCACTCTGTTGTTACCTTACAGGCTGTCAACAGTCTTACCTTTCTGCTTTTGAAGGCTGAGAGTCACAGATGGCTTCTCATTCTTGAGAGAGGCACACAAGGTCCTCTCCACTATCTCACCAGAGAAAGAAACAAGGGAACCTGTGAAACTGAAAGCAGACCAGGATTTCTGTCCTGCCTGAAGACAAAGGGAGTGAAGACAAAGGGAGTGGAAGAAAGCCTGACTCCAAGATTGCCACAAAGGACAGGGGGGAGTGCTGTTGCTGGAGGCCAGTTTTGAGGCTGGTTCCAGGGGAACCTGCCCTTGAGCACCTGAGCTACTGGACTGAGGGCAGCTTGCTGCAGTGTGCCATACCCAGAGACAAGAGGCCCCTTTAACTCGCTTTTTGCTTCTCCAGGCTCAGCAGTGAAAGAGAGAGAGGCATTACAGCCTTCCTATCCCCCTTAACTCCCTTTTTTTTTTTTCTTAATTAGAGAAAGAAGCCAACCAAAGAAAAACTCAGTTTATCATAAGGCACTGGTGAAGATTTCAGTGTGCATGCATATCACCCCAGATTAAACATGCTTTGAACAGAAAAGCTTCTAACCCCAGTATTTGTTTGAGCAAGTTACCCTAAAACAATCAAAAAACAACAAAAAAACTCACACATTCAGTCTCATTTTCCCTGCTGCACGTTTTCACTTCTGACAGGAATTTAGCAGAGACCTTTGGAACCTAGTGCACAGCAGTAGTAGCTCAAACTTTTCCTGGACACCATTTTGCAATTTTGTCACCTGCAATCCCTTTAACTTTGATAAACAGGATGGGGGCAGTCTGGACTACTTGCACATAGGAAGATTTCCAAACCATATTCCTAGGGAGGGTAATTCATTGCTGTTTAATGTAGTATTGTCTCCAATAAAGACAAATGCAGACCTACTCACTGAGGCATGGTCACATCTAATTTGGGGCAGACCAACATACCTGTTGCTAAGTACTTCTGGAATGGAGGAAATTCTCTGCTTCATGCCTCTCAGCACCGACCCGGCTGCCAGCTAGAACCAGGGGGAAACACAGACTGAGATGGATTGTAGTCTATGGCTATCCCCAGCCAGAGCAGTAAAGACAAGCTCTGCATGCTTAGAGCTACATCAAGCAACTGATGCTTCCTCCCCAGATTAGTTCTGAGGCAGGAAAATGCGAAGCCCAGCACCAGCCTCTGATGAAGCTTAGAGCAGAACAGTCTCATCAACAAGACACTGTGTATCTATAATTTTCCGAACTAGTTCTGGAGAGATCTAAAAGCCCCCTGAGAAAGCCCAGAGCAATAAGGCACTGCATACCTGGTGCTCACTCAGACAGGAGATCCATGTCTCGTGCTGTAAGTGCCAGGTATCTTGAACAGGCAGGCACAAGGGGCAGGATGACCTGCCCAGGAACTTTGCTGGCACAGGTGGAAAACAGAGCTTGTCAAACACTTCCAAGTCCTGAGAGAAGAGTGATAAGGCAAGAAATAGGACTATTAAAGGAAGGAGATGAAAGCTATAGAAGAAAAAAGGGCCACTGAAGAACCATGGTTTGAAGAAAAATAAAATCCACTGAACTCAGAACTCTGAGAATTTTAACCAAACACACAACTGAAGCAGTTCCTTGGCAAGACGGATGGGAATTCCAAGACTCAAAAAGAGCTTAGTCACCCTCTGACTCCCCAACTCCCACACGCAGTTCAGTAAAACATGTCCGACATGAAACAGCAAGACACTCTCTCTCTTACCGAGCAGCAGGGCACAATGAATCGATACAGCCCATCCAGATGCAGAAATGGAAACCATTGTAGAGACTTCCCCATGAAGAGCAGTAGTACCTGGCAGGGGAGGGAGGGGGGAGAGAGAGAGAGAAAAGGGGATGAGAACTGTTAGGAAAAAGGTAGAAAATGAAAAACACAGCAAGAGAGCAAGCCCAGCAGAGGATGTCTTGCTTGAGAAGTAAGGTTAGCACCACGAAGGACAACTAAGACAAAAATCACTCTCTCATTGATTAGGAATCTAGATCCTTAATTATCACACAAGCTCCCTGAAGAGCCAGCACCCAGCCTTATCAAACCACCCCCTTAAAGCTGCCTCCTGCCTCACTTCTTGCTGTGTCACGCCTCCTTCTTCATCACAGCTGGTGTCTTCCAGCTCTGGTAGATTCCAAGTTTCTGCGGGGTGGGTCCAGAGCTGAGGTCTGCCCAGCCAGAGCACCGTGGCTTGGAAACTACGTTGCAGGTCCCGTCCTTCTCCATCTTCTTCTCTGGGTAGTTGGTAATTGCGTAACATAAGGCCCTCTTTCTGGGTAACCAAGAATAGATGAGATACACAACTGGTTCTAGTGCTGCTTTGGCCCTTCTGACAGTTCTCATCTCTGTGAGTATCTGGCTTGGGATCCTCCAATTTCAGCATTTTTGCCTCTGGGGTTTCCAGCTCAGATGTTAAGCTGCCACCATCCTTCTTCCTCAAAGAGGAGCTGTTTCCACTCCTAAGGCCTTTCTGGATTTGTCCTTCAGCAGAGCTGAGAACCTGAACATCCTCAAAGTAGAACTGCGCATAGACACTGAAATGACAAATGGTAGCAGTGAAATTCCCTGTTCCTGACAGGGGCCTGTCTGAAGCAAGCAGTTATCTGGGAAAAGCACTTCTGGTGAGTGCCCTGCAGGTACTCAGCAGAAGCAGCAGGAAAGAGTGAAGTAAAGGGCAGCTACCAGGCTGGGTGTATTCTGAACAAAATGGAGATGGTGGGTTTGTTGCTGATAAAGATCTCCTTTCCTGAAAATAGCTACGGACAGTTGCTTTGGCACTGAAATACTAAGCAGCTTTACAATAGTCCAAAATAGCTGTGGAACTGCAGAGTGATTATTTTAATTGAGCACTGAATAAAGGGACTTGCCTGTTTTTTTTCTCCCTCACATGCTCCAGATTTGTCAGCTGCTTCCAGGAGGGAAAATCAGTCTGAAGGAATGTCTCCACTACAAGCTGGTAGTTTTCCACCTGCAAAAGTGATCCTGCAAACACATCAGAGAAAGCAGCTGAGCTAATAAAAAGAGAATACAAAACCAGCAAGCTCAACTTCCTCATTTTACAGTCATGACGCCAGGCAGTGACAGTTCAGCATCTCCATACCAAGTCTCCTCTTCCTTGTTTTGGAGCTGGATGGCAGAACAGCAAAAGCCCAGCACTCTCAAATTTAGCTTAGTGGGACATACCTATGAGACCTGTATGGGAAAAGGGACTACCATCCTTATAGGATATCACACAGGGAAGCGTGCTGCTCTTGTCCTGCAGCTGGAGGGAACTGCTCCTGGATGAAACTCTAAGCACACCCAGTAGTATCTGCAACAGAAAGGAAGCTGCAAAGAGCATCAAACACTTCCCATCTTTGAAGGCCATAAATCAATGTGTGCATAGCAGCAGCCTGAATTCAGCCTGTGTTCAACACACCACAGCTGAGAAAAGCAGCATCATTCCCTAACAGGAGGGACAGGCATGCACCAGACAGGGTGCTGGAAGGCATGGGGAGAACCGGGAACTCTCAAGGCACAGATGGTAAAGGGAACTAGGCACTTACCAGCCGGGGCTGGAAGCTTCCTGCTGAGAGCGTGCAGTAGGACCAGGCCAGTCTGCGATTCAGTTCCTGAGTGCCCATGTGCTGTGGCTCCAAGGGGGAAAGCAGCTGCGATGGACTGAAGCGTTCCCAGCTCTTCTGTTCTGCCACATGGCAAACTGCAGACAGAGATGGGGCCTGGCACGGGGGGTTCAGGGTCAGATACTGAGAAAAAAGAAAGAAAGAATGAGCCAGCTGAATTTCTTCCCATCAGACAAATGGCAAAGCGCTCACAGAGCATTTACTCACCTTCTGCAGGGGACAGTGATGTATTTTTGCTAGGATTTCATTATAAATATCTCTTGCTTTCTCTCTATCTGCCACCATAGCTTGCAAAATGGGGACAAGGAACTTCTCAGCAGCTCCAGGGTTTTGGTGTGTAGAGCTAAGCAACAGTCGATGGCGCCCAAAGAAACAAGAAAACCTGAAAGAAATTAAGACAGTTAGAAGCATTAGCAGTCCTCACTTCTTAGGGAGTTTTGCATGTAAGTCAGATTCTTTCTGCTTGTTATGAGTGAATGCGTTGTGTAGGACAAGAACTAAGGAGAGCACAAAAAGAACATGAAGTGATTAAAAGAAAGGAACATTTAAGGGTGATGCAGATTTATGTCAGGCAAGCAGACAAGGAACAGGAAAATATACATAAATGGACAGACCGGCAAAATCTTGAAACTCAAATGAACAAAAAAACGCACCCAAAAATAATCTCCCTCTAAGTCACGCAAATGGACCTCCATGCATTTTGGCTAAGTTTGATATGATTACTTATGTTAGGTATACTTGGCTTTCTTTTACAGGATGAAAAAATCAATAATCAGACTGCTTTTGTTCCAATATATTCCTTGCGTTGTGCTCATTGAAGAAGTCTAGCTCTCTGCTTTTGAATGCCTGGAAGTCATCACACAGCCAGTCAAAACAAGACTTAATAACAGAAAGTGAACTCAAACAAAAAGAGATAGGAACTAACCCACTGAAACAACTTTCAAGCAGTAGCAGGACTTAGCAATCACATTTAAAAGAAGTGGAAAACCTAATAAAAACTGAAACTTATAGCTAGCATGATTCCTGGGGGCAAAACTGAAGCTGTTTTATTGGAAAGCATGGTAAAAATTCCACAGTGCCAGTAAAGCACAGAAAGACTGAGCATTCTATAAACTGCTACTTGACTGCCTGAGACTAAATATATACATTTTAGTTTTTAAAGCCCAAGGCAGCAGTTACAGTGATCAACTATAACTACTCCAGAACAAACACAAATATTTTCACTAACAAAACCCAGAAGTAAACCCAGAAACTGGCCCATAGCTGTCACGCGAACAGAACGCAGACGTCAGGGAGAGCAGGAAGCCATCTGGAAGACCCAGAGATAAGCATGTGTGGGAAAATCTGCTAAGACAGAGGCTCTCAGATGAATGCTGACAGTACTGGCAATATTCAGAATATCTCAAAATGATACGCTCGGCAGCTGCTGCTGCTCCTGTGAGCAGCCAGGACACAAGAGCCTTAATAGTGGTTGTGATCTGGTTGTAGCAGCGGCTTCCAGCTCCAGCCTCAGTGCCCACCTTGATTTGCCAAGCAAACCACATTGGCAGGCACACACCCCTACAGTGCTTCCATGTTTCAGGACGCAACTTCCTAGGCAGAAGTACCTAAGCACATGCTCTGGAGTGCTGCAGCTTCCCAAGAGCAGCAGGCTTATTGCACGTCCACTTGAAAAATGTACAGGATTTTCTCGTAAGAGTAACTGCGAGGTACAGGCAACTGAACATGATGTGAAATCTAGACAAATGGCTTACTTAGGCCAGGAAACCAGAAGCAATTGCTGCTGCTATTAGTATCCAAGCACAGTAATTTTGTGAACCCTTGGTCTAGAAGACGCCCACGTAGTGTACAAAGCACATTTACGCAGAGCCTGACTTCAGAAGAACTGTCCTCACCTCTCCTCAAACATCTCCAGGAGGCTGACCAGCCAGAGGTAGAGTGGCATACCAAGATTGTAGCGGAAGAGCAGCTGTAAGTAGAGATTTCCTGAAGAGACCGGTGGCTGGTAGGGGGTGCTGAGCCTTGAAAAACTCTTCAGCACAACAGTGCTGCTCAGGCAAGCACCAAGTACAATGAAAGGGAAGGATACCAGAGGCTTCTGCAGGAGGTGGACATCGATGAGCTGAGATATAGACATACAACTCATGAGATGGCTCATCTACCACTGCTCCCCAACACCATCACCCCACCCTAAATCCCCTGTCACTCGACTGGATTGTCTATAAATCCAATGGGCCTGAGGGACCTGACACTGCTTAGGGAAGAATCAGATAATAATTATTTCAACTCTCATGACCAAGCCTAGACAGTAAGATCCCCAATTTTGTTCCAGATAGTCTTCTGTTGACCCACACACTTGCGAGCCATCCCCAGGGCCTGAGTCTTTCCACTGAATGTTTTACACCTCCTAAGTCTCAGCTTACCTCCACACATGCTCCTGGTCGGAGTCCACGTGCACAGTTCAACAACTGCTGGTAAGCAAGGCACAAGCAGACTTTGTCATCCAGTAAAAAGAGGCCAGCCTGGACATTGAGTATTTTGGTGACAGTTCCCTAAATAGCAAGCAAACAGAAAGTCACAGGAGCGTAGAGAGTCCCAGAACATAAAAAAAACACATAGGCCTGAGCAATAGGGAAATAAATTAATGATGAAAATAAGACCTTGCAGGCCAGCAGCTGAAACCCTCAAGCCCAAATGGGTGAAGGCTAACCCTACAAATCCTTACCACATATGAGATGATCTTGGACTCTTTGGTTGATCCTGGCCTCTCCTCTTCAACTCCCAGCTCCAAGGAATTACTGAGCTGCTCAGCAGTCTCAAGGGAAGAAGATTGAGTGGATTCTCCTTGCCAAGCACTGCCCAGTGGCTGCTCCCTTGCCTGCTCTGCACAGTAGGGCAGAAGGCAGGAAGAAACACCAGTGACAAACATCCTTTGTCCAGATTTCTTCAGGCTGGACATACTCACACCTGTTATTGTGTACCTGTGACCCAAATGGAGGATATGATGCCATGCCAGCTGGTTGGGCTTCTAGAGCAGAGAAACCAAAAGCGATGTCAGCATCTTCTGCGCTGGAAAAAGTTCTTCCCAATCCCAATAACCCCACCCAAAAAAACTTTTCCTGCAAGAGGACTGCCTTACACTCTTAGCAAAAGGTGACATCTGCAAGATGTTCAGGGACACTGTAACTGCATAAGGGAGGAGGGCTGTGCTTCTGCAGGGCACAGAACTAGACATCTTACATACAAGGACTATTGTAGGCTGCATGGAATTTAAAAACAAACAAACAAACAAACAAACAAAACACCCAAACAAAAACCAGAGAATCACTAGCCAAAGGAAGAATAAATCAAACTGGGAAGCCAAGGGCAAGCTTCAAAGAATTAATCAAATAGCACATACACAGATAAAGATGACGAATTTATGAGCAAAGTTCCAAGGACTTACCTGCACCAGCACAGGGACCCAAACACCAGAGATGAAGCACTTCAGAAACAGAAAGAAGAATGTCTTCTGGCCAATACAAAGGAGAGGCCCAAGTCTGGCCAATTCACCTGCCACAGTGAGCTTTGATCTTTTCTTACATGGAACCCTAGAGAACAATTGAGGAGGCAAAAGAAATCAGAGATGACAGAAAAATTCAAAAATATCTCAAAAACAAAATAAACAAATATACAGCGTGCACTCTCTGGAAATAAAGGATCCAAGACGGTAATATGGACCACCTCTCAGAGAGGTTTTCAAAACAATATTTGGCTACAAAAATCTTACTTTAAATTTTATATACTAAATCCCTTTGATACTTTAAAAAAACCTAAGTATTTGAAGACAGCAGAGTTGTGTTGAACAAATTCACACGTTCCACAACAACAGTCAGATTACAAAAAGCTTTACCATAAACAAGAAATTAATTATAGCTAAAAAGGAAAAAAAAAAGTCACAAGAAATTCTTCAGCAGAAAACAGAACTTGGCTTTGTAGATCCATGGAATGTGACACTGTGGAAGCTCTAAACCTATGAACAAAAGAGGCCTGAAAGCAACAATGGAATCTTCCTAACAAACTTGGCACAGGGTGAAAGAGAAACAAAACTGAAAGCAGATGAGAGGAGAGAGAGGTGACATTTCTTCAGTCATTTCTGTTTGTCATTTCAAACTTTCATTTCAAAAAATGAAAAAAAATGATTTTCAAACAAACGTTTGTAGTATCATTTGTCATTTTCATTTCAACTTCTTCTATACTTGAATATAACCATCCCACTTACTCTAAACAAACACATTCTTGATTCTAAAACATATAAACAATTATGTAACTTCATGACTTTTTTAAAAAGAAATACCAGGACGTCCACACACACTAGCACCAGCACTTTATTGGTAACATTTTTAAAGAAGGAACATGGAAAATTGGTCAGATATTAGGGTAAAGCAAGGGAGATTTATGCTAAAAGCCTGAGTGTACACTGAAATATGGAAACAGTTTTCTTGTTTAGAAAGGTCTGTTGAGCTAAATCAAACACTTAAGTTTAAAGTAAGCCTCTCACAAGCAGACAAACCCAATTAAAACAAAAGAAAACTAAAAAGAAACTAAAGCAGTCTGACTAGTCACATTTTATTGTAATTAAATTACTCCAAGAACTCTCTACTCAAGAGGATAAAACATGACCTAGCACAACCTGAAATTATCAACTTCAGTAAGATTTGCAACTCCATTGGCTACATTTTCACATACTGTATTGTTTCCACTAAGGACAACAGTTACTCTTATCTGCAGACATTTAACTGGCACCTTTATCTCAGCAATCTGATAAGAACTTGACCAGTGGTGTATATTAATTTCATATTAGAATTTAGAATTACTTCCAATAATACTTTTGGTTCACGGTAGGTTCAAAAAAAAAAAAAAAGTTGTGCTAATCAAGAGAGTGAATTTTAGCCTCGGTGAAAGCTGAATCATCACTTTGTTCTCATGTCCTTTGTGTACTATCAAAATACATCTGGAAATAATTAAAATTTGTCTTATTTTGTCAAAATAGAGACTAAAAACTTCCAGTGAAGTCCTGGGAAACAGCTGATTAATCAAAAGTGGCTTTACTGTATAACTTTTACTTCCACAACTCACCGTTATGTTTCTGCCTGTGGCAGAAACAGAATTTGGCCAAGTGCTCTTCATGGTACCTGCCAAACCAGAGCAACAGTGCTATGATGGAGCTGAGCACGCTAGGTGTTTACCTGGAGGTAAGCAGTGGCTCGGCTGATGCCGGGTAGGTGACTGGAATGCTGTCAGGTACTTCCTCTGGGAGATTTACTGGCACTGGATCCACCAGGATTTCCACGTACCCTGCTGCGCTCTTGGCTGTCTGTGGTATATACGACCAGCTTGGGAAGAGGAACAGTGACTCCAGCCACTCCAGCTCAAAATGCAGGAGCTAAGACAAAAGATAAAGAGATAAAAGCTTGAGATGAGTTACAGTATGTTTTCTCAGCATTAATTAAATGTTCATTTCTAATTTGCCCTTGTATGCACATCACAAACTCTTGTTCTACTGCTGGGCTTCATTACTAAATAAGAACAGTGTTTTCTGCCCACCCTGCTATCTTGCATGGAGAACTTCTGTTCTTCCAGACACAAGTCTGGAACAGATTTGCTGAGCTCTACAGCTAGCATTTCCTGGTTTATAGTCACACACATCCCGGCAAGGTGATAATTAATTCACTGGAAGACAGTGATTTTCAAACTATTTTTCTAAAATTCTCACCTGCTTTCTTTTCCCCTGTGTTTTGAGTTAGAAGTTCATATCAATATAACCTTTTCCTAGACTTCACCTCCTTGGAAAGCACAACCTCAGTGCTCTTTCTTCACCACTCTAGGGGTTACCTCTTATCTAGACTCCCTTGCTATGACCTTCAGAAGGCTTTTAGTTCAATACCACTGTCATGCAAGCTATTATTTCCTGAAAGCATCACTGAACACCCAGTACAACTCTCCAGAAAGTTATTTCTGCTCCATTAGTTGGAATTCAACAAATAGAGGCTAGTACTATGATCTCCAGATCTCCCAGGCCACCTTGTACTGTTGAGAATTTAACAGAACTCTACATTAGGCTGTCTCATTTTCCAGGCCAGCACATTCAGTATTTGTTGTCCTAGCAATGACATATTTCACGTTCTATCCTCTCCCCAGGATCTGAGCTGTGACACTGCTCCAGAAGAGGAAATAAACACAGAATCCCTCAGGCTGAGGACACACCTCACATGGAATTATCCCAGTATTGTCTTTCACATATAGGCAACCATTGACCAACTTCTCTTTGTCCTCTTGCCTTCCATCTGTTAAATAGCCAACCAAGATCAGATAAGCCCTTGGCAAAGCACTCTGCATGGGTAAAACACCTTGTCCTTGATGAGACCACTCTTTAAATTCATTAGTGCTCCAGGTCAGGTGGCTGCAGCATGGCATGCACTGCTGACGCTGTAGGTCAGAGACGGAGATGAAACTGGAAAGAAAAGAAAAGCAAGACTATAGAAAAAACTCAGTCTGCAAAGTTTGGGAATTACAGTGATCAGTGGCCACTGCAGTGGACAAAGCTTGGCTAAGTCAGAAGAGCATTAGCTATTGGCATGGTCTGATGATACCACATGGCAAGAACTGACCCATTCACTGGCATTTATCAAAGATCTCTCTCAGCTCAGTCAACGTGTTCTGCTTGAGCATCCTCTCTGAAAACAGACACCTTTTGCTACTATGGTCACCTGAGCAGGCATGCAGGAGACTTGGGAAAAAAAAAATAATTGAGAGTTGATAAAATGGAACATGTTTTCAAGTACATGTCGGGGAACTGAGAAGGAAAACAGTTATTAGCTCAGACATTTTAGCTTGAATGGGAGACTGTGAGAAAACCCCAACAACTGCTCAACACAGTTTACAGATCAGTAACTAACACAGGTAAATACAGACTAATTCCACCATTCAGTGCCAAAAAGTGCTGCTGAACAACTTCTAGATGAAGATGGTGTCAGTTTTGGAACAAATTCACTCCTGTGGATAGCTTACACAATACAAAGCTGAGAGACAGCAAGCCAGTAACCTTATATTGGGCCTTCACTTATAAGAATACGGCCAAGCTAGCCCTTAACCTTTCCACCTGCTCTCCTGGCTTTGCGGAGATGGGGTAGAAGGAGATGTAACATCAAACTAACCACGTGTGAAGCCGTCCGCAGTTTAGCGCCTATCATGCTTAGACTGACCGCAGTACCGAATATGGTAGCAGCATCCTCAGTAGATTCTAAGCCTTTTCAGTGTTTATGTTATCATGGCAGCATTCATCATCATTGTTTACATCCTGGCTCTCTATGCTGGAGAATTAATGAAAGTCCTCTGTCCAGGCTATCAACACTGAAAGTGCAAATACGAACTGGTCTCCAGCCAGTGATTTTGGTACTTGTTTCCACTGAGGTTCACTGACAATTTTAGGTTGTGAAACTGGAGCTCTATTCACAACATCCACTTGCTCAGTAGTGGGACATAATCAAATTAGAGGGTGTGAATTTGAAGAGCTTCACTTGAGAAGTCAGGTATCAAAGGTTCAAAGCCAGAATCCAGCCTAGACGAGTGATGGGTCTGAATCAGCGTTAAATAGGATTTATATAAAACAATTAATCAGAAGAGATAAATTTATGCAGGTACTTACATGATGTATTCAGCAGGAATATGAACAGGAGGAAGATTAGCTGAAAAGGACATAAGCACACTGCTCCATCCTTGGAAACAGAGCAGCACCATGAATAATACTGGTATCTATGATGTACAAGAATACAGTGCTGCTCCTGTTTTTGTCACATGAGCTGACTGCTTTTTAGGAGAAACCAAAACCACAGCAGTACACTGGATCCTGGTTATCACACACAGAGAACCAAACAGACCCTATTCTGGTGCTCCAGAGCTTCATGGTTAGCTGTGGATGTAGTACGTTGCTCACAAACAGACCATTGGACTCATACAAGACAAGTATCAACTACCTTCGACGCTTGTCTATGAATTCTCCTGAGTATAAACCAAACTCTGGTTTAAATATATAGTCTATAGAAAAAAGATGGCTTTGATGAGATCAGTTTTGCTGGTGTGAAAGACCAACCACCTACATTTATAAACTATTAGTACAAAATTAAAGGCTGCAAGTCCCTAATCAATTCCTGTTGATCTTTGTCCCAAAACCAGCTGTGCCAGGAGTGTTAATAGACATTCTCCCACCATGACTTGGAGCAAGAGAGAAATAGATCCAGGCAAGCCAAACCTTCCAAGCTGGATCTCTCTCATCAAGTTATGTGTTTTTCATGATGGTAAGCACCCAAAGGCCTTTTACCAACTAAAATATGGACCACAGTATCCTAGACTCCACCTCTGTGAGAGTTCACACTCAAAGGCAGACCTCAACTGTCCAACAGCCTCGGAGACCATGCTCAGGCACAGCCTCCTGAGCAGACTAGCAGAATCCGGCCGGGAAGCCGCCGTGCAAACGCCGTGCAACACAGCAGCTTGCTCTCAGCGACATGCCCTACTTTGGTTACACACTCTACCTACCGCAGACTAGCGGATACGGTGCTTAATCATACCGCAAGAGCTATCCGGGGGCGCATCGAAGCCAAGCAAACGCATGCGGTTACCCGTCTTCGACAACATCCCTCCCACACCCAGCACATCCGGGGCAGGCATCGCACATGAACGACCGGCGCTCGCTTGGCGGCGGCAGATGCTGCTGCTGCCGCTACAGCCGCCGTGCTGAGCTCCCGGGACGACCCCGCCAGCTCCGCTGCACCGGCCCGTGGCTGCGGCCGGGCCCTGCACGGTGGAACGGAGTCGGGGGGCGGGGGGCGTCTCCGCCGGGACGTGTCGCGCATGCGCAAGGGAGGAGGGCGCGCACCGGGCCCAAAGGGACCCCCTCCATCCCGGTCCCCTCATCCCTCATCTCATCGCCTCCCCTCCCCTTCTCTCCTCCCTTTTCCGGCCTACGGTCACCTGTAGCCGAGCGGCAGGTCCCCGCCACCCGCACTCCGCAGGCACCGCAGCACCGCGTCCAGCGGCGGCGCCTCCGGCCCGCCAGGCCCCCCGCGGGCCGGGAGCGCTCGGCGGGCGAAATCCCGAGCCGCCTGCAGCCAGCGCTGCTCCTAGGGAGAAGCAGAGAAACGCAGCTTCAGCGCCGTGCAGGCGGGGAGGGCCCGGAGCCCCCCACCCCGCTACGGGTCACTCACCGCCGCGCTGGCCTCCGCCATGACGGCGCCAGGCCGGGCCGCCCGGCTTACGGTGTTGCCATGGAGACGCGGCCGCGAGAAACGCGCGGGGCCTGCCGGAAGCACCGCCTCCTCCGAGCCGCGAGCCCGCACAGTCTCCGCCCCCTCCCTTCCCTACGGCCAATCGCCCCCG
>VZSZ01008929.1:0-17249 GCA_013398815.1 Ibidorhyncha struthersii | reverse complement strand
CCCTGCCATGGGGACGTAGCGGGCCGCGGAGCCATGCGCGGCCCGGCGCTGCCCTGCAGCTCGCTGGGGACGGTAAGTCACGGGTGGGGGCTTCGTCGCTCCCCACACGGGACGGGACGGGACGCTGCGCCGCCGCTCTCCTCCGCCTCAGGGATTTTAGGCCCGGGCTCCCTTCGCCCCTTCCTCGCCGCCGTAGGGCTTCCCCATGGCTCCGGGTTCTCCGGGGGCTTTGGCTTCCCTCATGGGGCGGGGAGCGGGGCAGCGCCCGGGGAGCCATTTTCTCCTGCCGAGGAGGGCGAGGTGGGCGGTGGAGGCGGCGGACCGACGGGCCGTCGGGAAGCCGAAGCGCGCCCTGCGGGGTAACCGGGCGGCGGCGCTGCGGGGCCGCTGAGGGAAGGGGAGGGGAGGCCGGCGGTGCCCCTTCCCTCCTTCCTTCCCTCCCCGCTGGGCGCTGGGTTCGCCGGCGCCTCTTCCGGGCTTTATCCCTGAGTCAGGGGAAAAAGCGGATGGATTTACAGGAATGGCGGAGGATTTCCTGGAGCCCGCGGCGGGGCCGCGAACTCGCGGGGCGATGGCAGTAAGCGAGGCCTGGCGGGGGTACGGAGCCGCCCGGGCTGGGCTGGGCTCGGCTCCCGCCGCCGGGAGGACGAGCCGCCTCATCAGATGTGTGATAAAGCTGTGGCGGCAGGGGTGATGTCACTTAGCATCAAGGCATGGCTATAAATTCTGGTATAGAAGTGGTAAGGTCAAACTGTTTATCCCTAAATTACCTGAGCATCCCAGTAACAAACCCTTGCACCTCACGGCACGGGACTCGTAATGTTGGGTTAGTTGGTGGTTTGCCGACAAAAAGTTGTGACTGCCCTACTCAAAGTTGATCTCTTTCCAGAAGTTTTCTTTCTTTTTCTTTTTTTCTTTTTTTTTTTTTTTGGCGCTTGGAAGCTTTTGGAAACTGGGTGATAGAGTTACAGGTAGGCTGTCAGGAGCACACAGCTAGAAGTGTGGAGTAGGAGCACTCCACACCTCGACTCTGAAACTCTGGATCACTTGGAATCATAGAATTGTCTGGAAGGGACCTGGAAGATCATCGGGTCCAACCATGAACCTAACGCTGCCAAAACCACCACTAAACCGTGTCCCTAAGCACCACTTGGGACCTAGGTAGGATACATCAACTCTTGAGATGACTTACAGATTTCAAAGACATACAGATTTCAAAGCAGTTAGCAAACCTGGAGAAGTGTATTTCTGACTTAATGTATGTATGAATGTATTTTGCTGTAATTCAGATGCTATATGCACTATTACTGATACTATTGACCATAAAATGTACAAAAAGTCATTGGATTCCCCAAATTAACTACATTGCCTTCAGTTAAATACTGTGCCGGAGGAAGAGTGCCCTTCAGTGGGATTTCTTTTTCTGAGGACGTTTTTCCCTTCCTGTTTGCATGTCATTTCAAGTTCTCAGTAACACCACACTTGCTCATTACAGATAACGTGTTTTTTTTTCTTGCATAAAATGGTATTTTTTTTTTTTTCAGTGTTACACTCTGTTGCATGCCCTTCCATCTTCCATTTACTTTCCACCCATCCTACGTTTGCCCTCATGGCCTTTCTTACTCCCTTGATGCCCCCCTTCTTGTTTTCTGATTCTTTTTTGTTTCCTCTGATTCTTCAAAATTTCCTGTAGCTTGTTTCCATGCATTTTCTCTTTTTGCGTGTCCTTAACCTGATTTCCAGGTCCTCTGTGTTTTCCTCATGCACTCTTAACTTTCACAGTGGAAAAAATGGCAGCTGTCCTCACTGAGTCCGGTGTGTTTTCTGTCTCACTAAAAAAAAAATAAATAATGGCAGTTTCATTTATTAAAGCAGTTCGGTTTTCTGAAGAAAAAAAGGCGAAATAGCCCCAAGGGTGATTCTGGCACTGATTCCTTTTGAAGGTACAGGTAGGAATTGCAATTTTGAAGTTGGAAGCTATGTTACAGAAAAATTGAAAAACCAAGCCACCAAGTGCATTGCAAGAAAGAACTCTTGCGCCTACCATCCTGTTTCCAGTGGTGGCCAACAGTCTACCAAGGGTTTTAGAGCAGGGCAAGTGCACAACAATGAAAAATAAAAATGTTTTCCCAGCTTCCAGTGACCTGTCACTGCAGGAATTCCCGAGTCAAAATGGTGTCTTTGTATTTTGGACCCCTGATTGTGTTTTTTCTTCTGCTGATGGGTGTGATGATTGCTTTTGGAACCCAGGTGTGTTTCTGGCACCCCCAGCACTCTGGCAGGGATTCCCATACCTCAGCTATGTGTGGGCTAAAAAAAGTACCTCCCTATATTTGTTTTGAACCCATCTCCTGCTTATTTTATGTGATTCGTCTTAGTTCTTGCATTGGAAGAGACAGAACAACCATCCCAGTTCACCTTCTCGTTGGCACTCATGAAATTAGAGCCAAGTATAGTATGTTCTGCTCATTTGTCTCTTCTCCAGACCAGTATTTTTAACCATTCCCCTTATGGCAGCCATTCTGTACCACTGATCATCCTTGTTACCTTTCTTTGTATCATATCTGGGTTGTGTTCTCAGGATTGGAGACCAGAACTACAGTCTGTATTCAAACCTTATGGATTTATACATTGGCATAACAAAACTTTCTGTTTTGTCCTCAGATCTTTTCCTAATAATTCATAGCATTTGATTGGATTTCTGATTGCTTTGTCCAACCACTTTTTATCTGCTTATTGATCTAATTTTAATTTCTATTTTTGATGACTGTCCACTTCTAGCCAAATGGAACATGTTAATATCTGGGTGTGTGCCAACTAAAATTACGAGGTAATTTAAGTTCTCACAAGTAAGCAGTATCGTCAGTTTGGATGCCTTTCCCTTACTTTTTATTAAGTAATCCATTTTCTGCGTTAGCAGTGTTATTTGGGGTAAAACCGGTTTTATCATTTAGCTCCTTCTCATCCATTGTCTTTAGTCATCACAAAGGGGCTTTGCTTTTATTTGGCACAGGTGTCTGGTATTCTCTCCCATAATCTCAGCCTCATCCCTGGATAACCGAGTGCTTCCTTTGAACCCTTGGTGACCCAGGTCTTTCTCCTGCAGTCTTGGGAACGTGACAGTAGAGAGTGCATCTCAAAGCAATGTCGCTACATTTCTCTACGGAGTATATCAGTTCCAATGAACAGGACTCAGCACATGACAATTATCTGACTCTTAAAATTCACCCAGTGAATCATAGAATCGTTATGGCTGGAAAAGACATTTGAGATCATCAGTCACTGACAAAGGGTGTGAGGATGGCTGTGACACAGTGTGGGCAGGGGTCAGGGGCTCGTGCCCAGCTGTAACTCAACTCGGGATGGAAGGGGGATGCCCCTGCTGAGGGTGAGCCTTCCCGCAGCACTTGCTCCGATGGCACTGATGTGGCACCGTACAGCTCCACTGTCCAAGTCTGAACACAGGCTGTTTAGCTCTGAACGCAGGCGGGTGAACTACTGGGGTGCTGTGTGTCTGTGACTCGGGACTCTGGCATAGTGTTCACCACCGTGTCCTCTAATGAAAAAATATAAAGTTATTTTCTTATGGTTGTGATCACCTACTGGCTTTTTCACTCTTTTCTTTATCTCAGCTAATATGAAATAAAACCTTCTAACTTTATTTACTCTATACACACACATTTTAGGATGTGAACTTCATGATCTCTGTAGATAAACCAGTTTTGTTTTGTTTTTTTAAATTAAGATTTCTAAGACCTTTCTTCATTGCATGAAAGCTATTATCAGTCTCCTGGTTTTAGACGAGACGTAAAATGCAGCATTTCCTCCATCTGATCTTCATAAAATGGAGGATTATTTATAATAATAGCTCTTGTATCCTTCTTTTGACCTTTCCAGGTTTTAGTGAGCAATGAGAAAAGCTTCCTGTAAAAGTTGCTTTAATACGCATTTTTCAGTGTGTAAAGCAGAAGTTCTGGTTTCCCATGCATCTTTGTATAGCAAACTAAAAAAATGCAAACCTCGAAAAGCTTTTGGAAATGGCAGAAGCAGTCAAAGAACATAAGGGTAATCTTGTACCCTGATTTCTTTGGTAGCTCATTACTCTGAGCAGGATCTCTGTTTTCTTCTGAACTTCCAAGCTGGCTAATTTTTTATGACTCATTAAAAAGGCTTACAGATGACTGATAACGTATATTACTGATGTATTGGTGTGTGTCATGTTGAACTCTTAAGCAAAGGGAAGTTTCTATTAAGAAATATTTGAGAAATTCTTATGACTTGCAATGCCTTTTATTTCCAGGTAGTTCTTTAGTTTAAAAATGGAATTTGCAAAATGGAAGTATGTTTTTGAGAGAAGCAGTTGAATAAGTTGTTGCTGGTGAAACACTTTATTACATGATGAGTATGTTAGGTGTGTACAAAAAAAAAAAAAAAAAAGAGTAAGCCTCCTGATCTCTGGACTTTAACAGCACATCTGGATTTACAAAATTGTTTTATTCTGAAATTTTCAGCTTCGCGCTTTTGTATTAGGGAGATTTAAACTCTGGAAATTATTAATTTGGAACTACTTTAAACATTAGCCTAGTGATGGGCAATACTATTCAAATTTTTTGAATACTAATACCCGAGATTCTACTCCAGCAAGTATTGCATTCCTACCAGTTCTGTGAAGCGGCGTGGGGTCTTGAGGCGCGGCGTGTGGGGGGCAGGAGCTGCTTCCCACCTGTCTAATCCCCCTCTTCCCAGTTGGTTTGCATTCTGTGACTGACCTTGTCCACTCTGGACACCTCTAGGTATCTACTGGCTTTCCAGGAAAACCTCATGCTCCCAGGACAACCCCCTCAATCCTCTTTCCCACCTTACTGTCTTACCTGTGTATTGCCATACCTGCTTCCTCCACCCTTCTCCCTGAGGGCGAGGAGCCTTGCAGGCAGCCGCAGGGCAACAGCTTTCTCTGCCCAGGGAGGGCAGGGCACCTGAGCTGTGGCATCCATGCAGAGTAATTTGGTATTTCCTAGTCTTGTGGACGTTGGCAGGCGGTAGTACAGTAGCCCTGATATGCTGCACTTCCCTGCACTGTCCCTGTGTTTCAGATACCGTGCCTTTTTTCTCCTTGGCTGAGAACAATGTTCTCAAATGTCCATTCTTATTTCCAGCCCCCTGTCTTCCTTGCCTCTTGCTGCATTCTTGACTTTTATCTTTGCCGTTTCTTTCTTTCTTTGACTTACTCTTGCAGAGATGTAACTTCACTTGCAGTTCTTTGTGCATGGTCTGGTGAGGCAGAAGCAGCAGGAAGGGTGTGAATTGTAGTGGTGGCAGTAACTCGAATATTTGAGGTTGAAGGTGGTGCAGGGGCTCCTAACTCCTGTCTCAGCTGCCAGAATTTTGCATAGAAGACCTTTTGGGCTTGTACATCACTTTCTTTCACTGTAACTGTCAGGCAGCAAGTGCTGACATGAGACATAAGAAGGAACCAGGGTTGCCTCACATGTGAGGAGAGTGTGCGGGGCACATAGCAGTCACCCAAAGCAGTGGAATGATTTAAGGAAGCAGCATTCTGGTTTTCATCTGCCATATTTTATTTATTTCTGCAGCCGTTTCAGAAGTAAAACCTAGAGTTTCTGCTGACTCTTTTTCTTTTTTTTTTTTTTTTTTTTTTTTTTTTTTTTTCCTCCTGGGCAGGCCCCACTCACTAAAAATGTGAGTCGCCGGTGTGCATGATGTGGTTTGGTGGTTTGAATTATCATTCAGCTTAGGTAATGCATGCTGTCCACTTTTCTATGCAGCTTTGGTTAGTAGGTATGTGTTTTTTCTCCTGGTGAGTGGAATCAGAGCACGTTGTAAATCTAATGATGGAAAATCACTTTATTTCAGTTGCAGAAGACCTCTAAACTTTGCCTTGGTGAGCTGTCATCAATGACTTGAGGCTTCAGCGCATGGTAAATGGGGCTACATCTGGGTGGCGACCAGTCAGGGCTCAGTCCTAGGGCCGGTTCTGTTTGATGTATTTATCAGTGACTTGGATGCAGGAGGTGAATGCACCATTAGCAGGTTTGCTGATGGTACCAAACTGGGAGGTGCTGTTGACTGTCTTGAGGGACAGGAGGCCTTGCAGAGGGATCTAGATAAATTTCATCCCATTAAACATTGCCCGATGATCCAATCTAACAAGTCCAAATGCCGGTTTGTGCACCTGGGACAGAGTAATGCTGGGCACAAGTATAAACTGGGAGAGGGGAGCTGTACAGCAGCCCTGCAGAAAGGGACCTGGGGGTGCTGGTGCGCAGCAGGCTCAATAGGAATCAGCAGTGTGCCCGGGCAGACAAAAGGGCAAACCGCATCCCGGGGTGCACCAAACACAGCATCACCAGCCGGTCAAAAGAGGTGATTATCCCGCTGTATTCAGCGTTGGTGAGGCCTCACTTCGAGTGCTGTGTGCAGGTCTCGGTTCCACAATTCAAGACAGATGTGGAGGTCCTTGAATGCGTCCAGAAGAGGGCAACAAAGCTGGTGAAAGGGCTGGAAGCAATCTCCTGTGAGGAATGGCTGAGGACTCTGGGCTTGTCTAGTTTGAAGGAAAGGAGGCTGAGGGGTGACCTTGTTGCTCTCTGCAGCTTCCTGAGGAGGGGAAGTGGAGAGGGAGGTGCTGGTCCCTTCTCCCTGGGATCCAGTGATAGGACGTGTGGGAATGGTTCAAAGCTGAGTCAGGACAGGTTTAGATTAGACATCAGGAAGCATTTCTGTACTGAGAGAGTGGTCAGACACTGGAACAGGCTTCCTAGAGAGGTGGTCGATGCCCAATGTCTGTCAGTGTTTAAGAGGCATTTGGACAATGCCTGTAAAAACATGCTTTAACTTTTGGTCAGCCCTGAAGTGATCAGGCAGTTGGACTAGATGGTAGTTGTAGGTCCCTTACAACTGGAATATTCTATTCTAATTTCATGTATTTCCTGAATTTTATGAAGTCTGTCATTGGTATAAATCAATATACTGCTGAATGGCTTGGGGAGCTGCTTAAGATGGTGGTGTTGTTTTTTTTTTTTTTCTGCCATGTGAATGATTTTTCTGGAAGGCCGAGTCATTGGTTTGTGAGTCACTTGTGGTCTGTGATTCTCCGTTCCTGAGATTTTGATCAGTAATAATGTGTTAACTCTGGTTTGATTACACTTACAGATGTGCTTTCACTTAATCTGAAAAACTGAAAACACCTTTCCTGTTTTCTTTTGTTTTTGAAGGTGTATCTGACCAATTTTCTTATGTGTTTTTGGCTTGATCTTTGATGCTTTCCTGTGTTGTTTCTATTGCTGACTTGTCTGACTTATGGGCTTGCTGTATATATTCCTGTGTCAGGGGATTAATCATTGGCTAGAGAATCAGGTTTTTTAAATTGTTGCTGTCAGACCATCTGTGTGAATGGTCTTTTACCCATTTTCCTGCAAGCAATCAATCATGTAAGACTACCAGCTGCTGAAACAAGTTTTAGTCCTTACTGAGTTGTTGTTGGAGTGCTTGCATTTATTCTGTGGTTGGCTAATTAAGTCTGAAATGATAGCTATTTAACTATGTGGTTCTCTCTTTCCTGCTCACCATTTTAGCCTCTGGTTTATTAAATATGTCTTTGTATGACAGAACTCTGAAAAATGGGGTTTTGGCTTTGTCAAGACTTGCAAAGTCTTACCCTTGAGGTTTTAAGTTGCTTTCATGTATGTACCTTTCTCCCCCAATGCTTTAATTTTGAGAGGGAAACAGGTCAGCATGGAGCTGGCATAGCCATCTCATTTTGCATATCTTTTCTTAAGCTTGCAACCACAAAATTAGTATCAGCATTGTGGTTTACCCTTATTGGTTAACTTTGCTTTTGCTATACCTCTTCTAGCTGAAAAAGCAAAAAGAAACGGAACTCTGAGGCTGTACCTGTACAGCTAGGCACCTTTCCACTTTCAAAAAAGCAATCTGGGAAAACATTACGATGTAGGGGAGTTAGTGTAGTAAAACTCAGTGTGAGATTGTGTGTATGGGGTGGTATTTATTTGCGAAAAAAATGAGTTGATTTTCATGCATTCACATGATCTGATGCATAGACTGTATTGGCCCACACTCTCCACAACATACTCAGAAGCACCAACATGCATATGTCCAGATGGCATGGCCAGGATCACTGTGTGCAAAGCAGATGACAAGGGACACCGGCTGTGCAGTCTTTATCGCGCCGCTGGAGTTCTTCATGGCACTACAAACTAGTTTTTGGACGAGTCCATCATACCCTTCAGGAGTCATCAGCTAGTATGGGATGGGCCTTTGCTGTAGAAACTTGCTGACTTCAGGCTCCATAAATCTTCGGCCAAGTTGTTTCCTGGTTTTGTTTTTTAATATTTTTTTGTTTTAACCTTTTTTCCCCTTGTATGTTTTCCCCTTGTCTGAATGTGTGTTTGAAATACGTGCCTAGGGTAGATTTTTCTGTTGGGCCAACAGGCAAAGGAATCATGTTTGTGATATGCTGCAATCCTCCTGGTGCAGGGTCTTTTGCTGATGAGTCATCTATGCTGTGGTCCTACCAGAGTGTAGACCTTTTGACCATGACATAAATGGTATATTTCTCAATTTTGCTGCTGGGAATAGGGTGCTGAAAACAATATCCAGGCATTGGTGTCCTTCATTATCGTACAAGCTGTTCTTTTAACCCTTTGTTCTGCTGTTCCTTCTTGTGTGTGTGTGTACACACGCTCTTACAGTCATACTGCAGTCACACCAATCTTAATATTTCTGTTAAAATTCTGGGCAACAGTAATCTTAAAAATGAAAAAAACTAAGTAAATCTTAAAGGAATTTAAAAAACAAAGACAAAAGTGCACATTTTTATGGCAGACTGTTCAGACTGAATGTTAACAGCTGCAGTTTAAAAGGAGGAATGTACATTTGTCAGGCGGAGAAGTTGAAAACCTAACTTTCCCACATTTCTAGGGCTGGCTTGCTCAGGAGGAGTTTTGGAAGATTTTCTGTACTTTGTATGCAGTGAAATCTTTCTCTGCCTTATTCCAGACTTCCTGTCTGGTTTATTTATTCAGTAGAACTGCAAGTAGTGCAAGCGTTCTTCCCTCTGGAACTGTTTCTAGATGGGCAGTCTTACTGCCTTCCTTAATAAAAACATTCCTTTGCTCTTGAGTAACTTTCTTGCAAGCTGCAGCATTTTCAAGGCATTCCATCTATAAATTGCACATCATGAAAAGTATTTGCTTTATAGACAACCAGTTTGTCACAGAGACTGTTGTATGGCATATTAGTAGCACAGATGAAAGTCATGGGTTTGTTGTTGGGTTTGTTTTTTTTTGTAAATAATCTCCCCCCACACTTTTGTCAGCAGAGGGTCCTGATATCAAAATTGGTCAAGTCTATGGAACTCACCGATTTAATTGTAAAGATTTTAATTGTAAGTACTGAAGACAGCTGTGCAGTCTGCAAGGGGATATGTTTTCTCACCTTGTTTCTCTCCCTCTTTCTTTCCCTTTTGTTCCCTCTTTGTTTACAGGTTATCCTAACGTTTGTCTGTGTGTTGACAAAGGAATCTGTAGAAATTGCTCCAGTGCCATATACACTGCAAGTCCATCGAGTAGCTTTGGATGGAAGAGACCCCTCTAGCTCCTTGAGGAGAGAAAAGAGGCAGGTGCAGTGTCAACTAGGACAATACCTACATCCCAGAGAGACCCACTGCTGCATGAGGTGCCATGCGGGTATGTAAAATAAGTACAGTAATAGTGACCTTCACCTTAGAGGCATTTTCCTGTCCTGCACTCTCAAACTGTCTCTGCCCTACAGCTACATACATCACTGCTCCCTTTCCTTGGTACCTATACCTACCCAGATAAATTCTTATTCCTTGTCTCTTCTTTTGGACTGTCAGTGTCCTTCACGCTGGTGAGAGGAAGCAACTCCAGCATTTCTCTGAGGAATCAATGACTCCCATCCTCCCTAAGACAATGTGTTTGTCTTCCTGTCAGTGATTTGTTAAGTGCAGTAATTTTCTTGCAGGTACCTACAAGGCAAAAGACTGTGATCGTCCTGACCAGGCACCTGTCTGTCTTCCATGTGCTAATGGCACATTCACAGCTGTTGATAACACCATGTCTAAATGCTTCCAGTGTACACATTGCCGTACAAGTGAGTTATCTATAGGACCTGAGGAAAATGGGTGGTAGTGGCGGGTAGGGGGCTGGAGGGGGTGGAATGGTGAGTGAGGAAGCTTGGAAAAGTAAGCAATTGAATGGGCAGAAGGACACTGTATGGGAAGGGATTGGGGACAGCAGGAATGAGGGTTACTAAATTATTACAGTCTGAGACAGAATTTGCAGGCCTTTTTGGCCTTTTTCTGGGAAGATTATGGGATAACGATACCTGTCATTGTAACAGTGCTCTCAGCTGAAGGTGAAGGAAGAGGCTGGAATAATCCCTTCTTTCTTTCCTCAGGATTCCAGCAGATAGTAGAGTCCCCCTGCACCCCAAAGCAAGATACCGTATGCGGCTGTCGGAAGAATCAGTATCAGATTGGCCCGTCAGATCTCTTCCGGTGTAGGAACTGTAGCTCATGTGTCAATGGGATTATTGCCAACTGTGAGTATGGCATGGATATGGCTCCAGTATGGACATACTGTACTAGGGTAGACATTAATAGCCCCTCTGTTCACTCTCTGACAGGCTGTAGCACCTTGCCCTGAAGAGATCATGGTTCTGGAACAACCCTTGGCTTTGCCTGCTCCCTTTCCCCACAAAGACTGCAAAATTTTTGCCTGCTTTGGCATTAATCCCTGTTTTCTGTCAGTTTCTTCCTTTTATCCTTGAACGATTTCTTGGTTTCGGCTGTTGTGAGGAGGTATTTTCTACTTAATTTTGGTAACTCTGCCTTGCATATACTGCAGCAAGGTCTTTATACTCTAAAGCAGATTTCCCCCTTGCCTTCCTTTTTTGTCTTTGCATGGATGTTTCTCCTGATGCTCATGGCATTTCCCTCATGAACTGCTAGAAGCACGTTGAGTACAGTGGTCCCAGTGCCCAGCTGAACTGCTTGTCAGTCGGTTGCTGAACCACCACAGTGTACTGTGCAGTGTTTTAAAGTCCAGAGCTGCTCAGGTAATGCTGAACAGTACCCAGTGGCATTGGGTGAGACCTGGGGACAGTGCAGGTGTCTGGGAGAAGTACCCATGTTAGTTGTTCCAAGCTGCCTCATCTTCAGCCGGGAATCGGAGATCTTAACCGAATGCTGCTTGCTGCGCTCCGCTTTGTGCTGTGGTCTAATTCTGTTCATGTCCCTTAAATGCTCCTTACCTTGTCCTAAAGGTATCCCCTCTTCTTTGCAACTTCTGCTTCTCCTGATCCCTTTCCCTCTTACCCTGCCTAGTGTGAGTTTGCTGTCTCACCAGTGAATGTGTTCCCTGTGGTGCTCAGTAATCTTTCTTTGTTACAGTTTCCATGCTTACACCTATCCTCAAGGGTTATCATCGTATACCGCCCTTGAGCAATTTCCTTCCCTCTTGGGTAATGTAGAACTGTTTTAGTCCTGTCCCTCACTTGCCACAAGAATGCATGCTGCTTGCTCAGGTACCTTTTTTCCTCCCTCATGCAACTTTATCACTTCCATCACTACTTTTTTCTGCTCCTCCCCACACCTGTTTTACTCAGTCTCCATACCGTGACTTGCTTAGAAGCAGTTGCTCTTTCATTTCTTACCCCTTCCGTTCACAGTGTTGCAGATCATGAGAGTGGATATGTGTCCCATGGCTTGAAGTGATTCTCCCTGCCCTGAACCGACTTCCTCACCAGTCCCAGCTGCTCAAGGACCACTTCTCCCTCATCTTTGCCTGACTAATGTGATTTCCCCTTCCTGTCACACTTGAACTTGAGTGACTTTCCCTGCTTTTGCACTGGAACTGTCATTATCCATTAGACCAATTTCAGCTGCACTGTAATTTTAGTCCCTTTCTGAGCCTCTTCAGAGGTCTCTGACCTAACAGGACAGTGGTAGCTGTATTTCTTACTATTTTTATCCTCACCCAACCCTGTCCTAAAAGTATACCAAATCCTATTTCAATTCTTCAGTAGCAGTTCTCCAGGCTCAAAGAGGGATAATCTCCCACCCACCTTGGAGTGGATTTTTCTTCTTTTGTTTTCTTCTCTATCCAGAATATGGCTAAGGTTTCTTCTTTCCTTTACAGGTTCAAAGAACAGAGACACAATTTGCAGGTGTCAGCCTCGATTCTTCCTGACACTTAGTAACGTTTGCAAGCCTTGCAACAGGTGAGCTTTTTTTCCTCTGTATGCCACTCCACTGAGTAGCAGAGACAACAGACACAAGCCCCACAGTGGGAGGAAACTTTCCTCAAGGCTCTGTCCGCCTTGACATAACTTTACAACATTCTGCCTTTCTGGGGCAATTGGGTCTTCCCCTCTGCCACCCCCATGGCAGCATCAGCTGTGTAGGCATCAGCTCACTAAGAACCCAAGGTCACTAGCCACACTGCATTGCTCTGCTTTGCAGGCTCCTTTTCACTTCTGTCTTACTTAGGATTGTAACAAACGGCTGGTGCTTTCGTTTCATGCACACTCACCTTTCTGATTTTCTCGTACAGCTGCATTGGAGAAGAATGCCTGCAGTGTCATAGCCCAGTGACTACCTCACCGACTTCCTCTGGGCTGAGTGAGTACTGGGGCAACTGAGGGACAGTGGAATCTTTTCAGTGTGGGCTTTTGTCCTGTTAACACCTTTTGTCAAGTGTTATTTTCTCCACTCTCTCAAACCATTATTCTTTTTCTCCCTACCATTTGCATGTCTTCACTTGTTCTTCCTCTACCACTTAACCTCTTCCTTTCTCAGTCAGTCACTCATTTGCCCTCTACCTTTTGTCCAGATGGGAGCCTTGTCCTTGGTATCATTGTTGCAATATTTGGAGTTATCTCTGTCCTCTACATTGTAAATAAAGTAGCGAAGCTCGTCCGGGAAAATGGGATAGCATCGTCTTTCTACTCCTGTGGTGAGTACAGCAGCGTATGCAGTGGTATTAATTGGGATAGGTATCATTCTCTGTGTGTGTGTATGTACACATGTGTGAGGAAAAAGGTGGGATCCCATTACTCTGCTTTGCTGCAAGGCCAGAGGAACACAAGAACTCAACAGCTAAGCTTATTGGTGCGGTTCTTATGACTCTGCATCTGTGCCCATAGCTGTGACTGGAATTGCACGTGAGCTCATTGCTGGGAGATGTGCATTTTGTTCTAAAACCTTTTGAGGGCAGGACTGTGAATAGCTGCTTTCCTGTTTTCTCTGGGAAGAGAGGAAGTGAAAATAATTTTTGCTTTCTTTTTTTCCTTTTTTTTTTCTTTAAAGTTTCTATGCCACAGACAACCAAGGAGCCAGTATCTGAGGTGAGCAAGATGATGGGCATGAGCTTTCCTTCTGCTTTCAACTATGTTAGCCTGGGATCCAGAGTAACATTTTTCCCCATGGGCTGTTCTCAGGCCTTGTATTGTCAAAAGAGCTGAGTAACCAGGCTATTTAATTCAGAAGTCTTTTCCTTTAGAGGGTGGAGCCATTAACATTTTACTTCCCCTCTTCTAGAGGATGCTTTTCAAACTCCTGGGTTTTTGTTTTTTTCTTTCTGGATGTATTTTTTTCAGATAGCTGGTCCTTAATCCCTTTCCCCCCCTATATAGCTCAAGCTTGGAGGATCTAACTAATTTTACATCACTTCAGACCTTGACCCCACAAGCCTCTCAGTGCTACTTCATAGTGTTCCCTCAGGTCCAATGTTGTTCTGCAATTAGGACGGCCCAAGCAGTAGCTGAGGTGGGGTTTCCACAGCCTTTCAGAGAAGGCTGATGGGAAAGGTGGCATGTGGAGCTTCTAGAATGATGGTGATTTCGGGTCCCACCCTTACTTGATTTTGTAAAGGAATATTTTTTTCCAGACTACTGTTTTTTGATGCCAAAAGAGATTTAAACTCCTTGGGTTCTACTGGAAAGAAATGTTTGGTGCCTTCTGCTCAAACGAGACACATATGAAGAATTAAAACCTCAGTTCCTGCTCCCCACCTATCTTGAATAAATTTTAGTATATAAAGCTAGTGATTCCTTGCAGGAGACAGGTGTATTGTGCTGCTGTGCGTGATTCTAGACTACGAAAATGTGTCTTTCAGGTTGAAGTAAAAAGAAGTGAAATTTCCATCCTTCTTCCTGAGTCCCAGAAGGAAACAGAATTGTCAGTGAATGCAACACCACCACCTGCACCTCTGCTGCAAAGTTCACATGAGTTACCAGACTGTGTCAGACCTGCCAGGAAGACACAGCTTCCAGACAGTAAGTGAAACTCCCCCGTACTTCCCTCCTTCCCCAGGCAAATGAGAACCTGATTATGCAGATGCAGCTAGGAGGATGTTGGACAGACCTTACCCGGTGCACATGACCTGTATGTATACTTCATGCTTGGCACAGTACAAAGGCAGAAGCATGCCCAGAAACTCTGAGCCTGTATATGCTAAACATTTACACAAGGCCTTTCTCTTGTCCCACTTTCCTACCAGCAAAATGGATTGTCATATGTGGTGACGTGCTGTCAGTCTTAATGCCTCTGGGATGGTGACCCAGAGCATTCTTTTGGCAGGAATGTGTGGCAGCGAGGCCCTAAGCATGCGTGCTCAGCTCTGTTCATAACCTTACACAAGAGCACATGGAAGCATCCCACTGTTTTTTTGAGGGTTAAGAGCAAGTCTGGACATCACACAGGTCTGTGTGACTACTGTGTAGAAGACCTGAACAGGAGGGTTGCAATGCATGATCCTAAGGCACCATTCAGCCCTGGATTATTCACATTCTCCTTGAGGCTGTGCAATCCTGGTTCTCACGCTTCATTTTTATTCTTTTCACAGACCCCGCTATTCTCTACACTGTGGTAGATCACGTACCACCATCTCGGTGGAAAGAGTTTGTGAGGCGTCTGGGTCTGAGTGACTGTGATCTAGAGCGAATTGAGATGGAGCATCGGCGTTTACGAGATGCCCAGTATGAAATGCTTAGACTGTGGAAACTGCAGATGGGCTATGCTGCAACTGTGGAGCACATCAGCTGTGTTCTCAACCAGATGGAGCTCAGTGGCTGCAGTGAAGCTATTCAAGAGGCTTTGCTAAACCAGAACTCTCCTCAACCTTGCAGCCTCCACAGCCATCTTTAATCTATTTCTGCTTTAGTTCCCCTAGTTACAACTATTAAGGGAGGATTATAACTCCCTTCCTTTCCCCGTATCTCCCTATCTTTCTAACACTCAGATGGGTTTGTTGGAGACAGGAGTGGATGATGCTGGAGGAAGGCTGAGGTTTGCTTCTCAGCCACCATGTAGTTCAACGCCTTTAAGCCAAGACAGACCTCTGCAACAAGTGCTTTCCCGAGGAGGGAAAGCACCTCATAAAGGAAGTGGTGTGTGGACTCTGACCAAGATAAAAACAGGAGCTCAGAGTGACTTGATAGCTCAGCTACTCTACGGGCAAGATGTTGCTGAAACGGGTGGTGCTCCACCCACTGTGGTGGGTAAACTTCTAGGGTGACTTGGTTAAGCTGGTTGTTCAGATGGTGAAGTATTCGCTTACTTTTTGCAGATCTATTTTTCTGCAAGATGAGGCGGTTGAACTGGGTCACATTGCAGCCTTTTGATTGCTAAATCTGACTCAAGGGAAGTGGTGGGAGGCTATGCCCATTTCTGGGAGCAGGAGAGGATTGCCCCCTTTCGGTATCAACTAGTTATTGTGGTGGCAAAAGAGTCACCAAGATTCAGAAGTGGTGGCTCTGCGAGAAACTGGAGGACGTTATCCTTTCCCCACCCCCATTTCCCTCAGGTTCAAGAGGAATATGGATTCCGAGCCAGTGAGTCAGAGGAGAGGATTGGTGCTTTTTTCTCAAGTTTTTTTTTCTAGAAACCATGTAAGATAGCATTAACAAAACACCCGCCTGTGTATTTGTCCAAGTGCAGAGTGGGAAGGAATGCGTGCGTCTGCCGGGCTGAGAAGGTACCTACCTACCTGGTGGTGTGAGCGCCTCTGCAGATCTGTGCCTTGCACACAGGTTGGTAGGCTTGGGTCTACCTGCTTATCCATCTCTGAATGATTCGCTGAATCTGATCCAACCGCAAATGGGACTGTGTATGTGTACATAAATATATGTATATATTTTTAGCAACTGTTGAATAACTTCACACTACTTCCTGGACTGCATTCTGTGATTGCTACTTGGGTGCGAGAGCCATTCGGTACCATCTCCAGGCTCTCACCATCACTTTCTCACAGGTATTATCTTGGGTGAAGCAGAAACAGCAAAAATCAATTAGCCTGCACCAGGTGCAGGTTGTCCACACATTTGTAATGTGGACTTCTTTTTTTAGACTCTTGTCCCTTGACCGGAGAGAAACTTTCTATTGTAAATACACTAAATGCCTTCAATTAAAATTCATATTTTTACCTCTGCCTCTGTTCTAGTTTTGTCCATATCAGCTTCTCTTCTGTGATTTTGGGCAGGGGCAGAGAAAGGGGAATAACTTCCACAAGTAGCAAGAGTGGGCTGCAATAGTGGGTGGCTTGATGGTCTGATGAAATTTTTTAAAAAAAACAAGTTTTATGAACTTTAGTATGTAAAGCTTAGCTGCCCTCAAGTCACAGGAAGCTGGCTTGAGAGCAGGAAGTGGGACTGAAATTAAATCTCGTTGCAGGTCTTCTCAGATACCCAAGAGCCAAAGGGGATGCTAGCATATTTAAAGTGAATTTTTTAAACAACACACAGCGAGTCATTTTGATTTGTATTTGCCTTTCTAAAGAGGAAAATAGCTTTAAATCAAAGAATAAGAATAGATTGTACTTTAATGCTCATCTTACAGGAGCATGTTTTTGTCTGAGGAACCACAGCACTGTGTTAAGGCAGTGAGGACCATTCCTACTCCACCAATGAGAAAACTTGAAACTTAGGAGTTGATGACAGTTGATGGCAAAGCCAGGAACTGAAGTCAGTTTTAATTCCCAGTTTGAGGCTTTGTTTTGCT
Source organism: Ibidorhyncha struthersii (assembly GCA_013398815.1). Lineage (NCBI taxonomy): Eukaryota > Metazoa > Chordata > Aves > Charadriiformes > Charadriidae > Ibidorhyncha > Ibidorhyncha struthersii. The sequence continues at coordinate 187 of VZSZ01008929.1, read as the reverse complement.
ATACCTACAAAATATTTTAATTGAGGATGTCTGGGTTTGTTTGGTTTTATTTTTAATTAAAAAAAATAATCAAAGTAGATGGTACAAAGCTCATTGTAATACACTTTGTATTTCTTTCATAATTTGTGTTCAGCAAGCACAGCAGTACTGTTACCTATGAAAAGGTCAAAGTTCTGATTCTCCCGAA
>VZSZ01008928.1:2645-55395 GCA_013398815.1 Ibidorhyncha struthersii | reverse complement strand
AGAGATGACACACACTCACCCACTCCTGTTTTCATGTTTAGTGAGACAATGTTTTCAAGGTTTTGGGAAGTAATTACTTTCAGAACAGTAAATTACATTTAGATTGTCGTTAATCAATGAGAAATCAATGAGAGATGTAAACATTACAGAGACTTAGGAAGTTATTACCACTGTGATTTTAATTATTTACATTACAAATCGCTTCTGCAGACAGTAGTACCCCACTTCATGCATCTAACGGCAATTCAACCTCACTCCAGTTTTAACTGTTTTTGTTTTGTTCCAGAATTTAGCTTATGAAATCATTCTTACACTAGGACAAGCATTTGAGGTGGCCTATCAGCTTGCACTACAAGCGCGAAAAGGGGGCCATTCTTCAACCCTCCCAGAAAGCTTTGAAAATAAACCCTCCAAGCCTATTCCCAAACCACGTGTTAGTATTCGGAAGTCAGTGGTAAGTAGAAAGTAGTCATGCATGAAAAAAAAAGATAAAAATTAGCTATACAGTTAAGAGTTGATATACGTAGAAGCTGTATAAATAAATGTACCTGTTGGGTCAGAAATGTTCCGTGTCGCAGTCGTGCCACCTCTGTCAGCCAGTGGGGTTGTGTCACCGCAGCACGGGCGCTCGTCAGCCAGTGGGGTTGTGTCACCGCAGCACGGGCAGCCATGTGGAACAACTGCTCATTTCGGGTTCCTCCAGTTTAAGATGTTGCTTGGCTAGTGTTGTGGATATGTCTTTTATAGTAATTCCAGAGCTGTAATTGATTCGGTCTAATTCCAACGTGTTGTGCTTTTTTAAGTGCTGAGGATGAGACAATTCATACCTCTGCAACTGTGCAATTCCATGGACTTTCCTGATCTTGAATCAAGAAATAAAATCCGCACCAAACTTGTTTGATACTCGATCAAATTACTATTCCAAATCAATTTACAACTATCTTGTCACATCAAGCAACTTCTTTTTTCTTACCTTGGCAGACCCTCCTGTTCCAAAACTGGGATTCAGTGTACCTTTTCAATATTGCCTTTGGAATCCCAAACTCCTAGGAATCCAAGCACATTGGAGGCTACATATTGATTGTCTTTAAAGTGCCCTCCTGGAGTGCATAGATGACACAGAAATATTCTGTTATGGTAGAGCTTTTAAAAAAATTATGAAAACTATTTTAAATCAAGTGGAAATGCAGGCACAGGGTGGCTTGGGAGGGAAGGGGAAAAATGACAGCACACTGCATCATACTCATTGGCTATAAAGTGAGAACCACACTCTGTGATATTTAATTATTGCATGAGAGGAAGGGGAGAAAAAAAATGTATGACCATACACTTTGTCATCCATTGCCACAGAATCTTCATCCATACAATTTTAAGAAAGAACATTTCGTGATGCCGGCATCAGTCTCGGTAGCAAAAGGACTTCTCAGGATCAAGCGTAGCTTTAACAAACTCTGATGCCCCGTAGCTCGGGGATAGACACAGCTCTGATCTAAACAGGATAAAGGCGGCAAAACTGTGGGTACCTGGGAGTGTAGATCACTGCGCTCGCTGCGCTAGGACTTTGTCAACACAGGATTTGTTCTGTGTTCTCTTCGCTAAAGAAAATGCTAGAAATGCTGTGCACAGAGATGGTAACCTGTCTGTATGTTTGCATTTGTCTTAAAGCAGATAGATCCGTCTGAACAAAAGACTCTTGCGAATCTACCGTGGATTGTTGAACCTGGACAAGAAGCCAAAAGAGGCATTAATACCAAGTATGAAACTACAATTTTCTGATACAAAACTGTCCCCCTGTTCCTTGTTGTGCCTTGCACGCCAAGCAGTCACAGCACAGCCTTTCCTTTATGGCAACATTTCAATCCAGCAGAGAGGAAGACTGCACTGTATGAGTGGCCTTGTAACTAACACAAAAAAGGCTGACAGTCATTTCTGGTGATTTCTTCTTCCTGCAGCACTGACAGAAGAATGACACTATATGAAGACTTTTAAAATTACAGTCCACAAGAGGAGTGAGATACCTTATTTTTCACGCAGTTCTCCCTTGTGACTCTGCCACAGTGCTTTCTTTGATTTCTTATTTTCGAATTCTACTTTTTAAAAAAAGCAAAAGGTCTCTAAACTAACACTAATGCTGCCTATGAGTAGAATATTTGATTGGTTTTTTATTTAAATCTTGGCAGTTTTTAATTGAAATAGAACCAGAATTAATAAATAGAGTATTTGTGAAACCACTGAATTCATTAATAATTACTGTGTTGAATAAAGAACTCATTAAAGTGACAAGAAATTAGGCATCCTGATTTCTGTGTGCGCTGGTTTTATATGTAATCATTGGTGTCCTTTGATCCTCTACAGAAATAGCAACCTCTTGCATTGTAACAAAGGATCAGAGTTTTATGAATGGTTAGGAAAAAGGTATTAATAATGCACAGAAAACATTTATTAGATATTTTTATGGAAGAGAAGTACTATAGGAAAACATATGAATATTTATGGAAGGAAGCCAGATTAATTATGACAAATATTGTTTATTTTAAAGTTAAGTAAACCACTGCTATTGCAGCATTATGAAAATTATAAGAGTTGTAGCATCAGTGCATTTGGATGTTCCTTGTGATCAGTCTGGAATGAAAGTGGAATGCTCATTCTACTACACCTACATATAGTTTATGCAGTTCAACATTGCTATAGCCATGAATTCTACTAGTATTTTTAAAAAATAATCTCAGTGGTTCTAAAAAAAGTCAAAACCATGGATTTTGCTATAAAAATTTCTCTCACAGAAAGCTTGTTTGGAAGAATGTTGATAAAATTCTACTGCAAAACATTTTCTAAAGAAAAATAGCGAGAAAAAGAAAAAAATTCCAAAGTAATAAAAATGTTTTCATGGAACAAAATAGTTAAGCATTTGCTTAATATTTGATTAAATAAGATTTACTTACATTTTCTTTGAAGTGTTTTAATTTTTTTAATGTCTGTGGAGTATTTGTATAATACCATGATGTATATTTATGTAGAACTGAAATTATAACAGTACAAATATCACTATAAGAGAAAAATGACATTTTAACGTATATTGTTCTATCCAGTCAAATTGTGAATCATTTTGAAGTTCATTATAGAGATATTGATAAATTGTGTGGTTGTCTTAATGTTTTTTTAATTATTATTTCATATCCAGCTGAGGTTTTCAGTTAGAATCATCAGTTGGTAAATTCCAAAAAATGGATAATTGAACTTGGTTTAAACCTGGTAATTGTATATGGTTTAGTTAAACCTAATCATAGCGCTGAGTGATGACATACTTTTAATACAGTATTCAATTTACTTGAACAAAATAGTTCCTTGTACATATTTTGCCTCTTCACTGTTGATATGTACGTAGTCAACTGACAGTAAAAAAATAACACTAAAAATATGGTACCAAAAGGAAAATTGTATAGGAGAACAGTAAATAGTAGCCTCACTGCAACAAATAGTTATGTAAATATGCTTGGGCTTCCAGTTATAAATTTTGTAATTTTGTCATTTATTTATATCCTATAAAAGCACACAAAATAAAATGAAGTTGTACAGTCCCAGTGCTTTGTGCATCATTTTATCATTGCTTAAGGACATAAGGGCCCTGATCCAAAGGACACTGAAATCAGTGAAAGGTCCTCCCCTTTCCCCAATTTCATTGGGCTTTGGATCTTGGCCCACACAAATCCAGGCATTGCTGTGGAGATGGTCTTGGTTTAGAATACAGATTTTGTTTCCAGGTGATAAATACTTCTTCATACTTTAAAGTCCTTAATTAACTGGTTCTTCAGCGTACTACACTACTCAACTGCTGACTTCCCATATTTAATCACACCCTGTAAAGAGTTGCACAGGGAATTATGTTAAAGCACGTTCACTCCAGGCACTCAAAGTACAAAGTGGCCAGATTTTCAGGCTATAAAACCGGGGCACCTTTTATGTAGCTGAGTGACCCCTAAAATTACAAGGATGAGACAGGAGCTGCAGTGCAACTCTAATCAGACATAAGGGAAAAACTTGCTGGAAGAATTTGATCTAGGTTGATCAAAGAGATGTCAAGCAGGTAAGGTGGCACATTAAGCTGCTGAACTTCTTTGCGAGGGATAATTGGGGCAAAAGAGACTGAGGATGGCTAGCAAGACTGATGGAAGATGAGACAGATGAAAGACTGTTGGGGCAAGGAGTGAGTGTGGAGAGAAAAATTTTGGGATGCAGCGAGTCAGTGAACGATCGGAGCCCCCACAGCAGACAAATTGAAACTGGAAGGAGAGAGAAGAGTTAACAAGCACAAGGTATTTCATTTGCAGAAATATTTGCATTTTGGAGGGAAACATTTCCCTCACTAACTGATACTAACATAAGCCAGTTGGAGAGAAGTCCGTGGGGTCCCCTCTGGCATTGGACAGTGGTTCAGCATTCCTTTCTTGAGATCCAAAGAGCCTTCTACAAACCTGCACTAACCCAAAGCAGTTACCACTTGATCTTTAGTCCTTTTTGGTAAAGTGACTTTCCATTAAAGTTCCTAGTATGCTGCGAGTGTACAGGCAGGAAGGGGACAATGGTCAGTCTTAAAAGTGAAGGTAGGAAAAAAACCAAACACCTCCAAAAGATCAGAAAATGAGGAAAATTGCTATTCTTGACATCTACTTGACTTAAGAGGGAAGCAGAGGCAGTCAAGGAGAGCATGTGAAGAAACTGGAGCATTTGGATGTTGCAAAACCAGGAGTTAATTGCAACAACTGTTACAGTGGGAGGGTGGAGAACAGGCAGAAGAAGAGAGATGATACCGAAGCAGATTGCATTTGAGATGAGAAGATAAGGAAATTGGAAACAAAGTGAGGTAAGCGTGGGCCACAAAGGATTTTGAGGATTATTTGCGTAGTGAGGTCTCTAATACGCAAGCTGGTGGTGGGAGAAGGCTTGAAGACTGGAGAAACTCCTGGGGAAACTCCTTGGAAGTTCTGCATTGTGGAGGTGGAGGGTTTCCTAAAGAAGATGTTGCATTTCACACTGGACATGGTGACTCCTCCAACCTGGTCTGGTGTTTATTAGAAGCCAGAGGAGCTACAGCTCACAGTGGGTAGGAGGAGACACTCAGCATATCTGGTTCTGGTATACTGCCAATAAGTTTATCAGAGGCTGCTTCTCCTGCAGAACTACAGTGTTACACATGCCTTGCAGTTTGAAGCCAACATCTCAGCCTCAAAAACTGGCACAGCCATAAAATCATGACCATCGGGAAGAGAATTAGCAGGTCATAAAGGTCGTGTCAGTCCTTTGGAGAAGAAAGCAGCATGCTAGACAACTAACAAACTTTCACAGCCAACTGTGAAATAGTTTATAGCTTCCATTCTAGATTAAAACAGGCAGTTCACACCATGTGCAGAATTCTCATTTAATTTTGCCCTAGATTTTCAATGTGTGCTGTTCAGCTGTCCCACTTCACACTTCACTGGAGGATAATGTCTAAGACATCATCAAGTCAACAGTCTAGAAATAGTAACTTCAACTGTCTCCAAACTACCAGCCCAAAGAACAATTGACTCTATGGAGGAAGTGTGTGGCAGTGACAAGCATATGTAAGTGAAAGACATGGCACAAGAATTAGGGACAATATTTAGATGTGGGCACTGATCTAAGAAGATGGATAATCATTATCTCACATAAAAAGATCAGCTGAAGAGAGTGGGGAAAAAAGAGGACTCAAAAAACAACTCAACTTGCTGGAAATTTTGACAGAATTTTCAGCGCACTGGAAAGCACAGGGGGATAATGCTCAGGCTTCTGCTGAAAAGCTCTGTAACTGTTTAGTGCTTTATAACTTCTTCAGGTGAACTAACTTCTTTGCTAAACTAGCAAACTGACCATACTGCGATCAAGTCCACCTTTGAATACAGTGGTTCTAGTTAACGTTCACACCGGTGAGCTGATAACCCAGGCCAGACGGAGGCTGATCACAAGCTCAGCTAACGGGAGCAAACATACAGGGTTCTCTTGCAGCCAGAGTTCACACTAGGGGGCAGGTTCTGCAGAATTGGTGGATGATTTCCTTCCTCCTGACCAGTCACACTCATCCTCACTACAATCCTGAAGGCAACCAGCCCAAACACCGGTGTCCTACTGAAGAGGCATAAGAAGGAAATCAGGGAAATGGCCTACAGTCCTTGCCTGTCAGGAGGGATATGCTCCAAATACAGGAATGGGAAACAGCACCTCCATGCCTGGCTCCTGCTCTTGTACATGCAAATTTCTCTTCAGTCCTACTTAACGTGTATACGCATTTGCTAGTGCCACATCTTTCACCCTTTGCTATGGGAGTCAGGTACCCAGATGTCTTTGAGAATGTGGGTCTAGGTAAAATGGTAAGAGCTAGACAGACAAAAATGCTATAGATGTGTCAATGAAACAAAATTATCTCTCTCTGCTCTTGCCACCAAGAGCTTGGAAAAGAAAACTGCTTTTTCTATCAGTCAAGAAAGCTGAATTCAAAACACTTTACAACCACAGAAGAAAAAGTGATGCTTAGGAAGAAACTGAGGGCCTTCAACTTCTTCCTCATGTGTAGAAAATATACCACAGATTTAACATCATAAGATCACTTAATTGTAAGATACATGCCTTACTGTCATTTTTTTTATAAACGTGGCAATTCCTGCCTTCAAATCATCAGAACTGCTCAAATCCTCCAGATCCTTATCCAAAGCTAAATTTATTCTAATATTAAATTCTTTTAAAAAACAAAATGAAAAATTCATGCACAAAGTTAAGGATGGGTTAATGCTTGAGAGAACATGTCCAAATTTGAAGGCAGTATATTTGTTATCAGCTTTTCTAAACACGTAACAGAAAACCCAGAAAGTCAGAGTGAGACAAAGGAAATAGAAATATGCTCCGGTATACAGAATACCCAAAGAACATTAACTTTATCCTACAGTGACACCATGAGGAAAAAAGAAATAGACTACACTAATTTTTAAGATACGTTAGACGCAGTGCAGTGTTCATTCTTGCACTTGTGATTATCATATAACGATAATTGCTTGGCTGCAGAATTAAGGGCTTGGGCATGTCCTAAGCAAAAGTATCCTAATGTACATAATTGAGGCTAGCACTACTTATTTCTTGAGTTTATGTTGCAAATATTAATATTTTTTCTTTAAATTACCTTTATATACTTATACTGTTACATACTGTCTGGAAGGTTTCAGCGACGAATTAGGTGAACAATTCTCCACTGGAATTGAGTGAATGTACCTCCAAGTATCTGGGAACACTGTGCGTGAGCGGAGGTTAATATGAAAAGATGTTAGATCATTCTCCATGGTCATCTCTCTGTCACAGCCATTACATTTCACACAGCTGCACTTTTGTAAAGCTTCAAGAATTACCTAAGCCAAATACCTCAAACCTAGAAAATTAAACTGATTGCTACAATAAGTAAAGAGACTGCTAAGGTTCCATCGTTATCCCCAGCCCCCAATGTAGCCGGAAAGCCCTTAGGTGAGAAGTACCTAAGTAATTCCAGCTGGTGGTACACACAGCCTGCCCCTTATACTACAGGAAAAGATCGGGAAAGATTATCCCTGCCAGTCTGACTCTTTCCTGGCCAGAAGTCTAGTCATTGCATGATGCAGTCTGCAAGAAAACTGCACTAGGAAAACAAAAAGATGAATACCTGCTGCACCTGAAGATACAGCTCACCTGTGTTCAATACCTCACTTCCTCAAGCAGCCAATCTCAAAGGAAGGTGATAAGATTTAAAGGCCAAATTATGCAGTACAAGAATTAAGTTCTTCCTGATCCACAGATGATGAACAAAAACCCAGAATCTTAGTATTTCATTACAGTGACTCTCCAAGCACAGATGATGCAGACCTGAGACAAGGAACTTTATCAGAGGGTCTCTTAAATTCCTTTCTGTACCTATTTTTAGGTGAGACATATAAAGCAATTGAATAAAGATCTTAACTTTATAACCATCCATGACATTTGAAGCATACAGAACAGCTGGGAGCATTTAAGTAAAAACTGAATGTTTTTCTGAGACTTTTGTTTACACTCAGTTTTCCATAGAGAAGTAGAAATTAGGAATTAGTTCCCTTCCTTTACATGATTTCACAAGGTGGTTTTTTTCTTCCAGCTAGCAGAACTTGTTATTCTTTTGTCAGCAAGGCTGACATGTCCTGCATCTCTCCCACACCTCACGAATACGTCATTTCTCAGCCTTCTCTCCAATTCAACAAAACAAATTCAACTCAAACTTTACACTGCAAGACTTTAGCCCAGCCCTTGCATCACTTATAAGGTCCTCTTCTAAATTTTGGTTGAATCCATTTTTTCCCCAAAACACAAATACCAGAGCTATATACACTACTCCAGCTGATGTCTTATTGATGAAGCACATAGATCACTTCCTCACCCCTTCAGGACAGATCCTCTTTATGTACCCACAGGCCCTCTTTTACTTACCACTGCAGATACTTCGGCGTTTGTACGGATGATACCACTCACTTTCATTTCCACACCACCATTTTCAAGATGGTCTTACTGGCATTCTTAAGTACCCTATGTATGAGAAAGCTACACTTTGTCCATAACATAACAAAAACATGCTGTTGGACACTGAAAGCAGTCACACATCATATTGTGATAGCTATTTATTCTTGCAATTCGCTCTTCACCCATTTTATATCATCTGCAGCTTTATCACCAAAGGTTTTACAGATTATGGACAAAAACATTAAGTAACATTGTACAAATAACATGACCAATATGTTAGTCCATCTAATATGCTCTTTACCAGTGCTATAGAATAGAAGCTCTTTTAAATCAAAATGCTGTGTGATAATAAATCAAATTCCCTAAAAAAAAAAAGTTCATGTATTGACACTGATGTATTAAAAGAAAAAAAAAATCACAAGCAAAACAATCAGAAATCTGTCAGCAATGTTTGCTGAAACCAGTCTTTCATTAAACCACAACAATCAGCAACACCCAGAAAAACACTATGATGTTCAGAGTAGACTCTACTTTTCCACATAACCTTAAATCTGCCATTCCACTGTTTTACTCAGGACTGACATCAGGTCAATAGTTGCCTTTGTCACCTCTTTCAAAACACCAGAATCATCACGGTTCACAGTCCTTTAGAAATTTCTCATTTGTTTTCAGACATGAGAAATTTTACCAGGCGTGATTCAAAGGATGCTTCATCTTATCCATCTCAGACATTTGGCTATTTATTGTTTGGACTTGCTGATTTAAAATTCTTTGGTTTGAACAAATGCATCCTTGCCACCTGTTCTGTTAAGATTATAAACTTCCTATCCCTGTGATTAATACGTTCCAAATATTTTGTCTTTCCAACATCATATTTCACAACTGCGTCACTGTGATCAATGGAATAAGCTGCTTTTTGCTAATTGCATAGGTTTAATGACATCTCATTTACTTTGATTATTGGTATTTCACTCGCTAGTGTACAAACCCCTATCAGTTCCTCACATACTTCTTTGTAATTTACACTCTAAAATATCATAAACATCTCCTAATATATTCATCTGTGTCTCACTGCAGCTTCCACACCTCTTTTTAAGTGATGTCGTGTAAGATAACATCTCATTCAGTGGGTTTTGTGGTGGTTTTGGGTTTTTTTTCCACATCTGCAGAACTGTGACTCCTTGGACTCCTTTCAGCAGTTCTCAGCTTTAACACAACCTACATTATATCTATGTTCCCAGCTATGCCAAAACTTGTTTTGCTGGAATGATTCCAAATCTGTTCCTCCTTGACCAAGGTGATACCCTGTTACACAAGGAATATGCAGTCAGAGCACAATCAGTGACACCTGGAAAACTGCTAATTTTTACACCTTTATTATGGAATCAAATTATGAAATCAAATTCAAGATTTCATAGAGGTTTGCTTTTCAAGAATGTCTCTGCTGCTTCAAAGCCAAGTGTGTGGGTGTTTTTCATCTCGCTATAGTTGATCTAACTTGTAAAAAGGAGACTTAACTTCCTCTCTATATTTTCTTTCAATTACATAAACATTCCTGTGAACAAGTCGGTAAGAATTTATGACAGATTTAGAGCTGCCTGGTGATAATTTATGAGTACTTTATGTTGGCCTGATTACTGAGATGTTTGTTATATGGCTTCACTTGTTTAATGTAGCAAGAATCTGTTGGGGAAAAAACAACACTGAAAGGGAAGGATAGATTAAGGTACCCAGTTTTCAAACTCTAGTCAGTTCTTAAGGGAAAATGACAGAATTATTTGAATATCTTATGCAAAATAGCCTCTAAAACTGGCTTAGAGGAAGAAAAAGCAAAGTCCCAAGAATCCACAAGAGCAAAACTTGTGTTTTGAATGGAAAGCAAAAAGTTCTTAATTGTTAAAAAGAATACTGTTTCTGTCAGTCCCTGTACAAACACCACCATTATAAAGACACCTTTCCCTTTAACATGCCACTGCTACTGGATTATCTGTGCTACTGATCTCTGACTGCCTCACTTGGAATTCTGTGTTTACTTCCTCTGGGAAAGAATTTTTGCAGTCCTCCCATTTGGGCAAAGTCCTTGGGTTATGCTACCTAGTTCAGCTGATCTCACTTTGAAGTTTTGACTGTGTTTAGCAGCTTCCAATTTTTCCCTTCGGGGAACCTCATCAGCCATGAACAGGCCAGTCACCTCAGAAATAGCAAAAAATATCTCAGTGCGGTCATTTCAGTAGGGAAAAACACTTTGTTAGAACTCAAACACTACACAAAACACATTCAAAAGAGAACTCACCTAAGCTCAAAGCCCCTCACTACTTGTCATAGTGATCAATTCCACTTTTGACATCCAAATTTTGCTTTTGTGAGACAGAAGAATATGTCAAAGTTAAGAGCTCTTCTATTTGCTGCTAACTGCTCAAAGTATTCACTGTGATCATTTTCCACATAGGGTCCTGCTTAACAAGTCACACACATGGACAGATACATATCCTAAAATAATTTCTAACCCGTAACAGAACTCAAATAAGGACCAAAATAAGTAATACAAAATGGAGGTACAAGCTGCATGAGGCGGAGACACTGTAGTTTAATTTTTGAAAAGCAGAAGATGTAATTTGTATGCAAACTAAAAATAAAAATACACAGGAAGGATTATAATTTTTAAGAGAAGGTGATCTTATACACATTTTAGCAAAAAAAGCAATATGATCCATAATACACTTAACTAGCAGCTTGTTAAAGATCATTCCTTTTTTTACTAATATATGCTGAAGAAACCAGTGAAATCTAGAACACACAGTGAGAAAACGCTCCATTCCGCAGAGCCACTTTGTGATAAAAGAAAGGATAATGAAGTACAACTTTGCTCCCGCACATCTTCCCCTAACGTTACCAGTACTGGAACCCTGAACAGTGGAACCCCCATTTGAAAGCAGGTTGACAGTACTAACTAAAGGACTAAATATGAGATGTAATGAGGGGTAAAGCAGCTTGAGAAACTGCAAAGTGTAAAGAGCTCCACGGTTAGTAAAAGTTGAAGAGGAAAAATAGACCATAACTTCAAGGAAAAGACTTTTTTTTCCATGTCTATCATAACCAAAAGTTTAACCCTTTGAGCAAAGATACTTCTGGAAAAAGGAGATAAAACAATCAAATCAGTAGACTTTTAGCTTATTGCCGTCTACTGTATCTAATATATTTTTAACCAAATTTAAATGCTCAAGATATGCTATGAAGAAAATTCCAGGTCATGTGTAGTTCAGTTGAACAGTACCCGTCTCTGGCAGATATTCACTGTTACAGTCTTGCAGTGAAAAACAAACTATTCTTCCACAGATTCAGTTTGGTCACTTACCATTCTTCTTTTTGAATGAACGTGTCCCCAGAAGATCTACCTCAAACCCAGTGATCCAGACTATGAAAAAACAGCTGCTGAGTCAGAACAGCAGTTTAATAGCTGAATCCTTGATACTGTAGAAAGAAAAAAAATTACTATTTGCTCTATATTTTTTAAAGGGGTCAAAACCACAACTGTTTGGCTTTGAGAAATTGAGAGTGCAACATCTCCAAGAAGTTTAAAATATTTCTTTAAACGCTTTGAAAATTCAGACTCACTCAGGTGACCCTTTTTTTTGTGCTATTGTTAAACAGAGGTGAAATTTAACCAACATTTAATCTGTTCAAACTCTTTGAAACTGTTCCTCCTCACATTTCCCAGTTCTGAAGTTTAAGTCATATATTGAGAAGACACCTTCCACACAAGTCCTTCAATCTCATTTGCACAGCTGGAAATATGAAATTCATAATTGCTATCCTGTAGTGAATATAAATAAACAAAGCACACCGTAAAAAAATCATGTAAATACATTGAGAAATTTAGGAGCTATCAGCTTGCATATATCTTGGATTATTGTCTAGGTGCCAAGTTCTCAACCACCAAGACGTGATTATCAGCTTCAGATTGGATTCTTTAAAGCAAAATGTTTGATCTGTATTTAGAGAGAGATTTCCACTGACCTATGCCTATGTCTGTTCATTCATCTATTCTCTACCAAAATTTAAAAAACAAAAACCAGCACCCCCAAAAGAAAAACACAAAATAAAACCCTGAAAACCACACCCGAACTCCAAAACTGTTAAAAAGGCAAAACTCTAAGCATTTCCAAGATGCACCACTCCTCTCATGCATTATTGCAGTGCTGTTAACACAAAAGTATATTTTTCAGTGTTTCCTTAATCTTTTTCTCCTACACTACTTCTGCCAAGGAGCTTATAAACAACAGCCAATACTGATTGTAGTATTAAAAGACGAATTTAAGTGGTTCTAACTGGGAAGCGCAGAAAGAAACATCCCTGCCATCGTGTCTCTGGGACTGGAAAACTTGCTCTCAGAACATGATAAGACTGATTTCATAGCACTGGAATAAGAGTTTGAACCAGCAAGATACAAAGTCTTATGTGTTAATACCCTGAACATTGACTCTAGTGAGGAAGAGGAGTACGGACCAGTTATTACTATCTTTGCAGAATATTACAGACAAATAATGTGATTTTTAGAACTACAGGAAATCCCTGGTCTCATTTGCTGGAAAGTACTGGTTATCCATAGAAATGAAATTTGCTGTACAATTAGTAGAGAACAATTAAAAGATCCTATTGCTTTAGAAACATGAGTAATGTAAAATACCATTTTTTAAGTTATTTTAAATATTAAGCGTACTTTGTGAGCATTTATGCATTTCACACATGCTTTACCTAAACGGCATTGTATTTACTTTTACACAGTTGGACTGGGTAAATCAGTCTTTGCCTCATTTTGAGTCATTATAAACATCATGATTTTCAAAATTCATCTGAGTTCATACATTATTAGAGAAACTGGACAAAGCTAAAAAAAAAAAAATCAGAGGGACACAAATAAACAGAAGAAATGAAAAATACCATGCACGTAAACATACAGAGTCTAATTGTGGCATCCTAAGTAAGTACTCAGATGATCCCTCTTGAGCACAGAACAAGAATCCTCTCTAGCCTGAAGGACTTGAATCTAACCATTCTCAGAGCACGTGTTATATGTACAATGTATGGTTTGTTAAATGGAAACAAGCACAGGAAGCTAATTCGTTCTGTAAACAGTCAGGCCCCAAGAGAGAAACCGCCTATTGAAACACTTAGAAGATACTTCAGTTTTCTCATCCTTCTGAATAAACACACACACACCACTTAAATAGTTCAACTGGCCCAAGTATAGGTCAACCTACTGCAGTGTTCACACCGCAAACAAGCCTGGTCTCAGCTTAACGTCGTATCGCACATTGGCAGAGCCAGTGATTGTGTCCCGTTCCTAGCTTGAAAGAGCAAAGTGAAATTGAGCACCAAAAACCACTCTGGAAGTGTTCTGGCTAACTGGCATACTCCCTGGTCACCATACAGTGAGGTTTATTTGGCTTCTGCTCTTCTTGAAATCACAACAGAAATAAGGCATCCAAAGTCCTCAGAGCTCTTGGACATCATCATCATCACCATCTATGCGCTCAAATAAATTTGTGTCTTTGTAGTAGACAGAAGGAAGAAAGTGACATGTGGACAAATGCACCCGAGTATGTGTTATCAGAGGGAAACACCAGAGAGCACCTCTCGGCCACCAGGCTGACTTTTGCAGTCCTTGGCATTGCCATGGCATCTGTACTCGCTATGAAGGAGAAAGGGCACCTGAAGAGTTCAGTAAGGGGTTCACATCCTACTAGCCATTGGAAGAACATACCTGAAATCTCTGTGGCCTGCTGGTATTCTGGATTTACCAGCTTCTTGAACATGAGACAGAGTGGCCTCCCTGCAGTGTTCTGTTCCAGGAGGATAAGAAGACACCACCTGAGTCAGACTGCTTTCTCAGTCTGGCTTTCCCCTGAAACCTGCAAAGGCATCAGCTTCTGTAAAACACCCCAGGAGAGCAAAGCACTCTGTCCTAGCTAGATACAACCTGGGGAACTGGGTCCCATACAGAGACTTCACTAAAAAAAATGGGGAAAAAAATCAGCAATTTGCACAGCATCCTGTAATATGGAGTTTAACTGCATCATTTTTTAGGGGAGGCAGAATAATTTTGGGGTGGCAACAGGTTACCAGTTCCAGCTCTACCCGCACAATCCAGCACTACGAGAGATCTATAAACTTTTACATGGAAAAACCTCAGGCAATAACTGCATAGTTCCATTTCAAATGACTGTGTAAGATAAGAGAGGGGGAAGGGGAACATGACAGTTAAAGGGATGGTACAATTCAAGGCGATATAAAGCATCCTCTTACCCACATGCGATACAGCTGCCTACAATTCCTTGTTAATAAAAGAAAGAGAAAAAAAAAAGAGATTTGTGAAGGAGCTGTAGGTCTAATTGCCAAAGTGAAGAGACTCAAAACTTCTACAGAAACTGATAGGCATCGTTAATAGGAAGTGTATCTAAAAATTGTTTACACAAAAGCATATTATAATTTCAGTCAAAGAACTAGATAAAATTGGCAATGCTCATTAGTTAAATTTGAATTCAGACTGATTCAATTTGATCTGGCATTACAAGAGATAATGGAAGCACTAATGTTCAATCTACATAAAAATTGCTACTGGCCAAACTTTCTTTTGTTTCCTTTAAAATACATCTAACATCAAAAAGAATGGCTAAATCTGATGACACAGCAGGACTTTATTTTTTATTACCGTGAAGTGCCTTAGCCTTCTTAAATATTTTAAATTAAAGAAGCTGCTGTCTTGGTTGGCCCCTATTTTAACATTTTTTCATTTAAATTTTGTCATCCTCTTCCTGCAAATCACATCTATTCTTTGGCTCTTCAGACTTTCTCATCGTTGTTTCTCTTCTTCCACCTCAGCCACAAAGACTTACAGCCACTCCATACACATGAACGCAACCTCCATACACATGAACGCAACCATCCTGACTCCATTAACACCACCTTCCGTGAAGCACAGCTTCCTCAGCTCCAACGACAAGTATAATGCTGCTGTGTTGTCATTCTTGCAGAATAATTCAAGAATGCACTATTTAGCTCACATTTCTTCAAGCTTCTGTGCTACTTGCTTCAAAATAGAAATCAGCTATGAACTCCACTCATTTACAGGCCACTTTCTTCATTAAATCATGATCAGTTTTTCCTGTCACCAGAGTTTCATTAGCATTGTCACAAAAGACAACTTTCTGCCCTGGTTACTTGGGCGAAACGTTTATCCTGTATCTTTTTACTGAGTAGGGTCTCTAAGTTCAGGCCAACACGGTCCTGTGCAGTAAGGACAGCACAGCCCACGCAATCAAGGGACAGTGGCCCAGAGGAGCTTCCCACTCCTGGAACCTTCAGCTATTCAGGGAGGGAACTGATGAGCTCTGTACAAACTAAAGAGCAGAACATTGCAGGACATGTTCCAAGACTTCAGTTTCCCTTTGTTCACTTTTTCCTCCATCCTCATATTTAATATTGTTGCTTACCTGTCAAAATATTTTTGATGTAATTTTCAAAGCAGCATTATGTTTAGATTGAAAATAAAACCACAATAAAAGAGGCGGCACTCCCCCTCCCTCCTTCCCTGTAAATAAAAAAAATAAAACAAACACTCAAGAATTCTAATTAATTTAGAACTTTGGCCAATATTGCCTGGATTATCTTTATTGAATGCTATACATACTTAGAATACAAAACATCACATTTTTTCTATTGAATTTCTTCTCTTTACATTTCTGCAAGCAGTACTTTTATTATACTGACCCGTATTCAATAGCACCTTAGAAATTGTGGAATTTCAAGTTAAAAAAGAGGAAAAACTGGTGATTGTCAAAAACAGAATGTATATTAAATCTTCTGAAATGCACACAAAAAAATAGTAAAAGCAAGAATTTCATTATTCAGTATCAGTTGAGACACTTGCTAATGTACTTTTTATAATCAAGTACTTAGATGGAGTGTTCTACTGCCAACTAGAAAAATATGAAAACCATGATATTAATGCTTGTGCAGTTGCTCATAGCAGCTGAGCGGCAATTTACGAGAACAAGGCTTATTGGGTACCTAAGAAAAATTGTTATCTAATTATTCACAAAAAAAATGTCAAGTATAATTAGTACAAAACATCAACATTTCTACCCTGTATTGAATCTATAAATAGGCTGTAAAAAGTAAAAAAAAAAAAAAGAAAAAAGAAAATCACATATTACCAGGCAAGAGATCCCTGTGCATAGAATCCCATGTAAACAAAGCTGATGACAGTAAAATGTCTCCGTAGTATAAACTGAATGCTAATTCCAAAAGGAAAAATAACTAAAATTCACACCTTCTTATATTTTTCAATATACACCTTTTAAACCATTTCCATTCCCAGTTTAGCCGGTTAGTTGTATTCATCCTTTGACTGGAAACATGGCACAATCTCTTCCACTTCAATTGCAATATCCTTTCAGATTTTGCCTTGATAAAACAAGACTCAAGATGTTCCCCTTAATAGGAATAGCTCATATGTGTTACAATGCACTTTATCTCCACAAGGTCAGAAGCATGAAGGTTCTTACCACAAGTGGGAAGCACTACTGCTGTAAACAGTTACTTGATTTGTTTTGAACATCAGGCACCAAAATAGCTACGTTCATTTTTCAAATGAAGGATATCCCTGATTTTTTCCGTTCTGTACTAAATGAAAATCCTTGCATCACAGTAAAAACACTTTTTTTGCATCTTACACAGTTATGTTCACGGCTAGAGAGCATGTAGCTGTCAGCCCTAGCACAAAATACAATTCTGAAGTTTTATATTCCTATTAGTTCTTCACTGCCATTAATATTAATTTGAATGAATTTGAATAAATCTTAATATAATTTCCTTACAAAATTGGAAGCAACATACTTAAGATGCAAATCAAGATTTAAGAATTATAATAATGCTTGTTAAAAGTAAGATTAAATGCAAGTTCATTTGAAAAAACATGCATAAATGTACATAAATATACATGAAAACATCATGAAAACAACAATGAAATATAATTCACAGCTTAATGAGCGTAAGACAAACATTTAACAGAATTTTGTTTCCAGCTTAAAAAAAAATGAATTATCTCTGCAGTGTTCAGCACATTAATCACAACTTCTGTAATACATAAAGAATGCCAAGATTATCAACAGTCACATACACTTCAAAATTGGGGGACACGTGTATTGATTTGAGGTTTGTTCCATTTGTGTAGAAGGTTTGTAAGGATTCTCCAGTAGTTACATTCCACCACTATAAAAAATAACAATACACTTTCAGTTAGTTGAAGGAAGCTTAGAATGAATTCTATAAATAGCCTTAGCATGGTAAGCCCAGTTGAATGCTTTCCCCAAAAAGATAGTATTAAAAATAAAAATACAAGCAATCTTAAGTAGAAAATGTTTAGGACCAGTTACTAGTGGTGTAAGATTTTCAGATGAAAAGAAATTTCAAAAAGACTGAAGCTGTTCAATTTCAGGAAAGCCTACAAAATAATGAATTCATGTACTGCCCCTTACCCCATCACAAAATGAGATCAACAGACGTAAACTGTAACATGTCCAGAATTTAAAAGATTATGTATTTTTATATAGCCAAATGAATACATGAAATGCATTGCCAGACAATATAATTTAAACTATACATGGATTAAAAAAAAAAAAAATTAGCTGGACTGACAAGAGGATCAATCATGTATGCATTTGAAACCATTTGCAGTTTTGTTAGCAGGACAGACTTTTTTTCAGTGAGGTTAGATTTTTTTCTTTTCTTAGAATATACATTAAGCACTAATAACAAAGATACAGAGAAACCTTCAACCATCAGTTTACTCCATGAACTGAGATTTCACATTTCTCAGAAAAACTGTAGACCAATGCAAAATTGAACCAAATGCAATCCAGAACAAAGCTGTTACTTGATTGTTCCAATAAGAAGTCTACCCTCTATTCTTGCAACGTTTGAGTACCATAGCAAAATATCAAAACAGATTACTTTCAGCTTTGATCATCTATAAAAGCAGGTGGTATTACTACTTTTTAGCTTACTCATCTCATGAAATATGTAACATTACAGTTGTGTGCATAATACAGATTTGCAACTACACAGCTATAATGTTCTGATTAAAAACACCTTTTCAGAAGTGTCTGTTATTTGATGGCGATCAGGGGCAGGGGGGCTCTTAACTAGTTCTTGAACCTTTGTTGGTGGATAAACGATCAGGTGCTGGGCCAGCAGGTACTACTCACACAGCAAGTTCAACATTACATAGCGGGATGCATGAATAAGATGACTCATTTGTTTAAAGGTATCTTCTATGTAACTCTACAATCCAACTTGGTCCCGTTTTTAGAGGTCCAAACTTCTGAAATGTTTTAGACTTTCACTAACTAGCACCCTACAAAAAGGGTGTGGGTGCGGGGGTGTGCGTACTTTCATGCACATTATACGCATCCAGCTGTAGACCTTGAAAGAAAAGTAGAAATACAATACTTTGAGAAGACATGCTGATTGAATCTGGTCCCAGTGACTGGAAAAAGGCAAATGCCCTACCCATCTTCGCA
Organism: Ibidorhyncha struthersii; assembly: GCA_013398815.1. Taxonomy (NCBI): domain Eukaryota; kingdom Metazoa; phylum Chordata; class Aves; order Charadriiformes; family Charadriidae; genus Ibidorhyncha; species Ibidorhyncha struthersii. The sequence continues at coordinate 36,292 of VZSZ01008928.1, read as the reverse complement.
AAGGGCAAAGCAGATGCTGAGAACTACAGGCCAGTAATCTTTACTCCAGTGTCTGGAATTATTATGGAACAGGTTTTCTGGAAGCCACTTCAAGTGGTAATCATGAACAACTAGCACAGATTTACCAAAGGTAAATCACACTGAACTACCCACTTGACTTCCGTTGACAATAATGGTGGCTCTGCAAACAGCATAGCAAGAGCAGTGGATGTGATTAACCTTGACTTCAGCCAAGCCTTCAACACAGTCTCCCATAGTCTTCCTACAGTCAAACTGGAGACATAAGACTGGGTGGGTGGAATATAAGGCAGGTGAAAAACTGTGTGGACTGCTGGATCCAAAAAGTAGTAGTCAGCAGTTCCGTCACTGTGTGCTGAGCCCTAGCCTGGTATAAGAGAGACACTGATGAACAGGAGCAAGTCCAGCACATGGTCGTTGAGATGGCTGGACACCTAGAACACACATCATAGAAGAGAGACAGAGCACTGAATTTGTTTAGTCTGAATAGAAGGCGGCTAACTGCTGTCTTCAACTACCAAAAACAAAGTTACAGATGACAGAATCAGACCCTCGTCTCAGGGCCCAGAGTCGCCCCTGTTGGAGCTGGAGACAAAACTTGATGAGGCAAAGCCCTAAGCAATGTTGCCTAACTCTGCAAGCTACTTCTAGCAAGGGACTGGACTAGATGAGTTCCAGAAGCCCCTAACATCCTAAACCATTCTGTGATGCTAAGAAGCATCAGAACACTATACTGCGTAACCACAAGGCAAAATGGGACAGAAGCTAGAAACAGGGCACATGTCTTGTTCTTTAATATGAAATGAACGTCAGAAGATGTTTTCAATGCTAAATTAGAAAATTCAATGGTCTTTGTTGAATGGCTACTAACTGATTTCAGAGAATTAGCCGGGTAGCACGTCCAACAGCTAAACACTGACCAACAATCAACCAGCCTCCAGCATGCTGTGAGAGAAGAATTCCACAACCTGTCATTTCACATACACACGCAATTTCTACTAACAGGTATTAGCTATAGCATGAGGGGGAACAAAAAAAACCTCATGAGAAATTTACAATTATGAAGAACTAATTCACAGACAGAAAGATCACCTCTTCCCCTTCCCAAAAAACATATGCCCAGTTGAAACCAATGAAAGACTGATGAAAAGACTTATTTTCCTCAGTTTCAACATGCCCTCTTCCAAAGATAACTTATAGAATGTCTTTCAAGGCAGAAAATTACCACTTGCAATTCCTTACGAATTTCTATTTATGAAAAAACTTAAAACTATTTTTTCAAAAAAAAAAAGGCTTGACATAAAGCATTTTTCTGCTCATAAAGAACACAATTGCTGCTGAAATTGAGTGCATATTAAGGCAGACAAAAATTCCTGGGATCTTTAATATTAAGGATGTTAATGAAGGATGTTGCTATTAGCAAATAGCAAAAATCTGAACCTAATGAAAAAAACAAACTCCAAGTCTGAAGTTTGAATACCTAACAGACATTTTCAGAGGGCTTCCAGATTTGAGAAGCAAAATGAGAAGTGCTAGACAGTCATGAAAATGGAGCAGCTTTGTATTATGTAAAACGTCTGTTTGTTTCTTTGAATTAATCTGCATGTTCCTTTAGAATTATCAGAGTATTGACATTTAATTGGGTATGATTGGATACTTTATTATTTCAAGGCTTACCTTAAGATAGCCTCCAGATGACACAAGCATTTTACTGTCAGGAGAAAATGAGAGGTCTGTTACCCAACCACCATGTGTTGGTTCTCCTTCATCTACAGTAACTGGGGAGCATAAGTGAAGTAATGCACCTGTTAAAATGTTCCAAATCTAAGAGAGAAGGTTACGTATATAAGTAAATTTAATAGAGGGAAAAAAACGTCTCCAATTACGAAAGCTGAAATGTATTTTCCTATATTAGAGAAAAAAAAAAAAACTTGTAAATAAGCATTCTACTTGAAGTGACAGAATAATCCAAAAAAAATGAATTTTCCTCTTAGAACTGTATCATATATGGAGGATTTAATCACACATGCAATTCCCAGTAGAATTATTAGTAAATCATGTGAACCAGTTCCTCAGCAGTCATGGAACATAAATCTATCAATATGGTTACAAACTACTGTCTCATGAGGCAAACCTTCCCATTTTCAACTCCCTGATGTTCACCACAATGCTAACGAATGAGACATGCAGAACACAAACTACGAGAACTCTTTTGTCCGTGAACTGACTGACAACTGAATTATAAAATAATCAGCAAGGTTAAAGCAGTACCCTTATTTCTCCTTTGTCATCTCCAGTGGCCAATAATTTGTTATTAGGAGAGAAAGTACAGCACCGCACACAGGCTTCATGACCTTTCAGCTCATGAAGAACAGATGAACTTTCAAAGCTCCATATCTAAATGGAAAACATTACAGAAGAGTGAAAAAAAATAAGTTCAAAATCAATTCTGACTTCTTCCTAAAAAGGCATTAGTATTCAAAAGTACATAAGACTTTTTGTATATATGCACGTATGTGTGTGCATTTATGTATGTATTATACTGTAGTCTGTTTTTCTTTTTATTATCTGAATCTCACAAGAACACATTTGCTACAAATTACTGAACCAACTGCAGGTATATTTTTTTTCCTTGGAATATACTCTTTAATGAAACTGGTTCATTTACAATTAAGTTTAAAGCTGTTCATAGAAAAAGGATTCATCAATCATTTTAAAGCTGTATTTTAAAAATCTAATAGGACACTTTAAAAATCCAGTGGGGCAGCCTCAGAATATTAAACAGCTCACTTCTTTTTGCACCTTGCTTCTGAACAGGAATACCAGAAACTACAGACAGCACTTTCACCAGAAGTTCCAGAAATTTTTCTTAACTTAGATTTCCAAATTAAGAATGGTAGGCTATTAACAAATCAATACAGAGAACTAAACAAAACATTCTGCACACACTTACGTATTAAACATGCATTTTATTTGTACAGCAGTTACCATGACAGCCGGAAGTTATACCCAAGATCATTTATGAATTACTGTAACAGCTTTAGAAACACGTTCACAGATACAGGAAATTTAATAATAGAAATACAACAGGATAACTTAAATAATCACTAGTTACCTCAAAATAAAAAAGTATAGCACACATTTCAGGACAAATAAGGCATAATTTTTATCTCTGTACAGAAAGTAACCAACCTTTGCAGTTTTGTCAGCAGAAGTAGATGAAAATTTACTACCATCAGGTGAAACAGCACAGGAAAGAACAGCACCTCCATGGCAAGCAAAATCTTTTTCTGTGTTTCCAGTAGTGATATTCCAAACCTACCAAATACACAGGAAAAAATAGGTTACTTTTGTAACACCGTAAAAAGGTTAAAACCTGCATCTTACAGAACAATATACAGGAGATAAAACTCAGCTACATGGTTCTAAGACGGCCAACATTTTGCTATACTTACATCAAGATTTAAAACACATCAAGAGTGTAAATCTTACTAGAAATAGAAAATGCAAAATTGTCAGCTTACACTTTAGGATCAATTCAATAAAATATTTGTCAACACAAAGTGCAGGAAATACCAAATCTCAGAAGAGACAGTAAAATGTATTTTACACAATTTGTCAATACACAGCCTTTTATTTACCTTAACAGTTCCATCAAATGACCAAGAAAGAAGTTTTGAATTTTCCAAAAGTCTGAAATCCTTGATTGCTTCCTTGTGCCCTCTCAGCAACACACATTCACTCAACTGCCAATTCCATACCTAATCATAAAGATGGAATACTTTTTAAAAAAATATTAATGGCAAACTTAAGAAGAATGAACTAACTGATGGATTTTTAAGTCACAGGAATAATAAAAAGTTCTTATGGAGGTGGCAACTAATTAAAAGGTTAGATATTGAAGTATCCTTAGGAGACATGCTGAAGATTGAGGATACCATAGTATTTAATAGTCAACCTATGAGAGAGTTCCCTATAATACACACATAATCTGATTTTCAAAGTGAATTTGATGCTTAAAATTCACTGGTAATTTAAAAAGAAAAAGCAAAACAATAATTTTCTAGGAAGCCCAAAGTTTTTGGTTTTAAACCTTTGATTACTGCAACAAATAGACTTCTGTCATCTGGAAGACCTCATATTTTCCATACTTAATAAATTAACTTTCTTTTATATTTTTTAATGAAACACCATTTTGGTTTGCATTTTTATAACAAAATGACACTTCTATTCTTAATTCAAATATCCACTGAAAATGGAATAATTGTAATTTTATTTTACAGAAGCTATTAAGCATCAATGTAAATGACAACAACTTAATAGTTTTCAAATTAATAGGTTTTCAGCATCAAAGAAAGAACAAAAATCAGAGGTGTTCAGACGACAATCCTGAAGGCTAAACTGAGGTACTATCCACTAGAGGGAGTTGAGGACGCAGAAGAAAAACTACCCACGTTAGACCTGAAAGAAGGAGCCAAAAGCCGATAAACTGGTGAGCTGTCTGTACCGCTTAACTGATCACAGTGACGGCATTCAAACTAGCTTCAGATCCACAAGTTCAACGCAGAGTTAGAGCAAAACAAGCACCAAAGTGGGATGCAACATAGGTTACATGTATATCAGCAATTGGGTAGAACACTGAAGTTGGAACAGATCTGGTGAGCAAAACGGTGCTGAGGATCAGCACCCACATGTGCTTTGGAGGTTTTACTTCAAACCAGCTCAAGTTTGGTTGTGTGGACTGAATGCTTATTAGTAGCTGGAGCACGTGCTCTAGTTTAGGAATCCTGTCAGAGTGCCTGTGACTGCTCTGCAGTGCAAACTAAAGCACAGTGTGCATAAATGACCAGGACATTCACTTCAAAAGTGCATCCCTGAGCTGAGCTAAAATGCTAAGACAGACACACCAGAATGCTTCTCCAGAGCCAATCTACCTTGCCGAGAGGCAGAGGTTATTAATTTGAGACTACATTAGTGCAGCCATTCTATTTCTAGTTGATAGCTGTATTCAGCACTGTACTGGACTTACTGGACGAGGTGGACACACCAGCCTGCTCAGGGACAGGTCTTTCTACCTCATTCCTTCAGACAGCGTTAGAAAGCCCCCTGACAGACCTAACATAGATAGCCAGTTCTGGGTCGCGTCCCAAACACTTCACGCAATCAGAACTGCTGAGTTACCTTGTTTGAAAATTAACGTTCCTTTCACCCATCTTAAAGGAGTTGGTGCCTTTCTATCATCCAGAACATTAATAAGAGAAATTGCGTAATATTCATTATCACATAAGATATATTAGAGGCTAGTTTCTACAGGCCTTTGTCCCAAGATGAAGCAATACAGTAGTCATTTACTGAGTTCATATTATCTATAGTATAAAAGATCTTTTTAAATAAATTATAAGTAAGTTACAACATAATCTTTTTAAATATCTTCCAAACCTGTATAACTGAATCATGAGCGCTTGAAATGAGAGTCTGACAATCAGAAGTAAACCGACAATGCTGCACGGATGTCCTGTAGGCCTCCCGGGACTTCAGAACTTTCCCATCCAGCAACTGTAATACCTTTACAATGAAGAATGTAATAATTATACTTATTTTATATACTTGAGGAAAAGGAAGAAAAGAACAATGCAAATTCTTTTTTTTAAATAACACGAGATTGTAAATACATGATTCTCAGTCAATGGATTAGAACAACCAAAAATTCATATTAGCTTAGTCCTTGGTAAAATGAAATTCAGAGCTACATTATCTCAGAAGACCGAGAGGGGATCTTATCAATGCTTATAAATATCTGAAGGGCAGGTGTGAAGAGGATGGGGCCAGATTCTTTTCAGTGGTGCCCAGCAATAGGACAAGGGGTACCAGACACAAACAGGAACACAGGAAATTCCATCTCAACATGAGAAAAAAACTTCTTTACTTTGAGGGTGACAGGGCACTGGAACAGGCTGCCCAGAGAGGACGTGGAGTCTCCCACTCTGGAGATATTCAAAACTCACCTGGATGTGTTCCTGTCCAACCTGCTCTTCGTAAACCTGCTTTAGTAGAGGGGTTGGACTAGATGATCTCTAAAAGTCCATTCCAACCCCTACCATTCTGTGATTATTAGCACTACCTTTAAATTATTGTCATTTAGGTATCACTCACAAATATAAAAAATTTGAAGAACATTATTGTACAAAGTCATTCAAATGACATTTCCTTAAAAAGAAAAAGCACTAATAAGGGTGTTCTCCTACTATTTTTTAAAATCAAATTTAGGATTTAATACCTTTATTGTTCCGCTCTCCTGTCCAAAAGCTGCAAATTTAAGATCTTCACTTAAGCAACAGCAGGAAATGGGGGATTCCTGAGCTGCTGTGTGCATAACAACACTGTCTGTATTTCCATTGATAAGCTGCAAGATAGGAAGTTAATTAAGATATTACAATATTTTTAAATTTAAACTTAAATAAATTACAATACAGAGCTAAGAATGCTAAAGAGAACAGTGTACCGGTTTCAAACTTTGAATTATAAGGATCTGTTACTGTCATAAAGCAATTGCTTTACAGGTCAAACTATCTCCATAGAATGTTCTCTGAACAGGACAAGTTCGCAGAATTAAATGCATCTTATTAGAAGGCTTTTTAAGGTTTGTCTGACTACAGAAAACAGTAACTCAAAATGCTACTCTCAAATTTCAAAAGCCATATAGCGAGCTCCATGCTCAAATTTTCCTTGCCAGCCAGATTCTACAGTTCATGCCAAATGGAGCACAAAATACTTTAACTGCATCCTGTAAGCACAACTTTAAACTTAGTAGCACATACAGTACACCAAATCTCAACTCAGTATTGCCCTCAAATCAATTCCCCTGAGGGAAAAAAAAAATAAATCTTTAGCATACAATGATTTACAAACAAAGTTTAAATTTAGAAAGCTACCAGTGTGAAGTGTTTAAAAATGGAACATACTGCACATCAAAAGGTGACTGATGCATTACGTACATGTGCTGTGTAACACTTGGTCTATAGGCGCTGCACACATCACACATTGCTGTGCACAGATAAGCCCCTTGGAGCACCCACAGCCTACCCAGTCATGAAGAGAAAACTATTTTGTTACCCTGCATCCAGCTTCAGTTTTGACATCGGTGTGGAAATTTCCCCTCAAACTTAATTTTTTGCTTACTAAACTAGGCAGAGTTTCTAGATACAAAAATGTTATCATACGTTAAGAGTCATCTGCTACAGATATAACTGTTGAAAGCCATGAACAAGCAGTTCTTTCAGTGCTTCCTCCATTTCCTACTGAGATTTGCAGGTAACAAATGTACTAACATATTGAGAAATACAGCTTACCTGTAAATGCTTCTGATTGTAAATTGCTAAAATCATCACTTCACCACTGTGAAATACAACATCTAGTTCACTTTTTAGCACAGCATCAGAAGACTTGCACACCTTCTTTGTTTCCCAAATCTGTTGAAGAACAGAGTATTTCATTAGTTTTATTAAAGGACAAGATACGACACTTGCTGAGTTAGAATACCTGTAAACCAAAGTCTTAGAAACTTGCAAGTAACACTGATTTTTTTAAATGAATGAAAATTATGCTTCTGCTATCTTTATTTACTAGGGAAGGTTGTGCAATTACTATAGTGATTCCAACAGATGAAACAGAACTATTTTTTTCCAGGCTGACAAGCAGACTCCCCTGTGTTTACAGTCATAGCTATAAAGTACACAATTTTCTCATCCAAAGGACGTTAATATCCAACTACAAAAAATACCAAGTACAGATTTCTATACTTCCGATGCTTTCAAAATTCCAAGAATATAAGTGTTAACTTGGGAGAAAAGGAAAGGTTACTTTGGTGAACTATAGTTCTACTTTCACAGGTTTTAAGGAGGCATTACAATTATAGAAATCTATCCTAAATATTAGTATGCAAATATATCTAACAATGAAAGTAATATCAAGTCTGCTAGGATCCTCAAAAAACTTCAGAGTTCCTGATTCAGATAAAATCTAAAACAAAACAGGAGGTTGTAATTACTCTTGAACAGCCATTGGACTTAAAAAAAATTGTATCTATATAGAGTAAATTTAGGTAATACAGTAAATAAAAAAGCCAGTTCATTTTACTGTATATCTAAATAATTTTATAATTTTATAACAAATATCTATGTGGGCTATAAACACACATAAATACTAAATATATATCATATATAATATAAACATTATATATTATATAATTTTATAATAAACAATTCATTGAATTAATAATATATATAAAAATTGGAGAAGAGAAGGCTCCAGGAACACCTTATTGTGGTCTTTAAGTACTTAAAGGGGGCTTGTAAGAAAGATAAGGACAAATTTTTAGCAGGGCCTGTTGCGATATGGCAAGGGATAATGTCTTTAAACTAAAAGAAAGCAGATTCAGACTAGATATTAGAAAGAAATTCTTTACAATGAGGGTGGTGAAACACTGGAACAGGTTGCCCAGAGAGGTGGTAGATGCCCCATCCCTGGAACCATTCAAGGCCAGGTTGGATGGGACTCTGGAGCAGCCTGATCTAGTCCAACCTCCCCTGCTCCTTGCGGGGGAGGTTGGACTGGATGACCTTTAAATGTCACTTCCAAACCAAATTATTCTATGACTATATGAAATTCACATTTTTCAAAAAAGAAAGATGTCATCTTACGCGTATTGTCTGGTCATCAGATGATGTTAGAAATAAAGATCCATCTGGCGAAAATGTCACACAGTGAACCCAGCTCATGTGTCCCCTGCAATATGCTACTTTTGTTAAAGACTTAATATTCCATAACTACAACAAAAATATGAAAGAAGAAAGAAGAATTTAGACTGCATTTACAGAGAAAATAGCGCAAAACAATTAGTATACTTAATTACTATTTCTTCTAGTATTTTCTTACTTCCCATTCTGAAACCAGATGTAAAAAGAATTGTGCCTGCTTGTCACATTTTGATGGTTAGAGAAATTGAATCAGCAGCCTCTTCGACTGCTATAATTTTAAAAGATGATGGGGGGAGGGGGGAGGGGCGGGAAAAAGAGAAAAATGTAAGTTCAACTGACCATGTAGATTGCAATAACAAAACCAAACCCAAATAACAAAAAAAGCAACTCCAAAACTGATACTTGTACAGGCTTACTCTAGCTGTGCTGGTCCCAAAAGTCATTCTAGGTGTTTCATTCCTTTTTAGTGAGTTGCCACACTCTGTAGCAGCATACAGGAGGAGAGGGGGTTTTGTTTGAGTTTAGCAATGGAAAGGCCTATACTTCTGAAAGTGACAACAGTAACTTCAAAGAAATTTAGTAGCCTAGTCTTTTTATATAAATATGATTTCTGTTGTCCAAAATGAACATATAACTTCAAGACATTATTTCCCAAATAACATTTTACATTCCAAAAGCGAACAAAGAATGAAGCACACCAAAAGCTTGCTAAAATACCTACATTTGTTTTACCTCTGCATACAAGAAACTATAAAGACAAAAGGCAATCACTTACCTCAACAGAACAGTGAGACAAAGCAACGGCTACTAACTCATCACCAGGACAAAAGTCACAGTATTGAATTGTACTGTGATGGCTTACGATGACTTGTGTTAACAAATCACATGTCTTAACATCAAAAAGCTGTGAACACATAATTACAATAGTTAGCATCCAGTAGTATGACTCCCCTATAGATAAATAGCTTATATGCTCAACAGCGTACATTCTTGAATTCAGAGGGTATTTCAGTCAACAAGTTTCTTGCCCACATATTTTTACTTTGTACACACTTGAAACCATGTACCTTATATCTGAAACATCTTCATGGCCTGGAATTTTATCTTTAATCATAATTTCTAACTAGATGATCTTTCAGATCCCTTCCAACCCAAACCATTCTATGATTCCACACTCCTTGAAGAAAATTATTAAAGTGAGGTACTTACCAGAAGCTTATTTTTGGCTACAACCAAAATCATGTCACCATTTCTGGACCAAGAGCAACATTTTACTAAGACCTCCACATCATCTAGTTGCTCATCTGCATTTCTGAAGAAATCTTTTATCTCAATATTTTTCAGTTCATTTGCTGAGCGTGCTTCCCAAAGCTGCAATGTAAAGTAAAGGAAATGCACAAAACCTCTTCTTATTGATGCGGATACAGAATATAACAGGGGAGAGCTAACTCCCAGTCACTTCTAGGAAAGAAGGGAGGCGGGGGGTAGAATACAAAAAAAGCCTTTGCTAGTTTCCTCGGTCAAGAAATAGCATTAGAATATTCACAAGCTCAGACAGCTTAGACCAAAAGATAAAAAACAAAACCACCACCAACAACAACACCCCCCCAAAACAAAGAGAACCCCCCCCCCCACAAAAAAAACCAAAAAAGAGGATTACACTGTAGCAGAACCCCCATCATATGAGGTTTTTCCCCTCATATTATTCCAGCTACAACACTGTCTCTTAACAAAAGAATAAAAATAAAAATAATATCTATTCTGCAACTCTATTAAAAGTACACTTTATTTACAACTACAGGGACCCAACTTTTTCCCCCGGTACTGGAAAAGCCATTTCAAAATCTTGCATTAAAAATGGGACCAATAATTAACTGTTTCAGGATTTAATTCATTAAAGCTGACCATACAGACACAAAGTTTTCTTATATATATTTTGCATTTTATAAAAAAAAAATAAATCCATCATCAAAACAAACAGTTCATTTAAAAATACACTGTGTACCTTTACTGTTCCATCTGCTGAGCAGCTAGCAACATATTCATCATTTGGTGAAAATCTACAGTGAATGACGGAATTTTCATGACCAATCATCGTATTTCTACAATACTTTTTGTTCAAATCCCAAAGCTGCACGAGAAAAGAAAACAACAAATAAATATCATCATATTCATGAATTATTCAAAGACAGATTGTTGACATGTTCTTATCAAAATCATGCACTGGCAACCAAAACCTCAATTTTTTTTTCTTAGTTTTACCCACATGCTCATGGAGTTGATGCTATGCCCCAGACTACGCCAAAATTTACATCCATCTGCTAACTTGCATGGAAACTATTAACACCAGAATTATACAGAACTACTTAAACATTCTGTACAGTGCAGACAAGGCCCTTGAACAGCACAAAGTTACTGAAAGTTTCATCAGACGGAGGAAGAAGCTTCCTCTTGCGTCATTCCCTTTCAACTTTGAAATGCAGAATTATGTGCCTTACACATAAAAAAAATGAAATCTCTCATGTTTGTCTTGGACAGTCTAAATATCAACCTTGCCACATCCACACTAACAAAGTTAAAAAAACATTCCATGTGTTTTTTTTTTGTTTAGAGTTCCTCCTCCCCACCCCTCTCACACACACTGGTTTCCAAGCCTGTAACCCACACTTCCCTTCTCCGTTTCCAAATGTCTTCCTTTTCTCCTACATAAAAAAAACCAACAGTGTTCTCTGAAGAAAAAAACTCAGCCCCTTTTGATTATTGTGCATACTTCAGTTTTGTTATTCATTTCTCATTAAAGTGTCAAACACTGTATAAAATCTTAACCACATTTACAGTATAAAAATGGTCAATTTAAACAAGTCCCTGCTAAATCTACCTGTTCCAAGATGTCAGTCTCAGACAGCAAATACATTTCCTGAGACATCCGGGAGGTCAGCTGGAAAGCCTCTTCTTTCCACCTTGACATCAGATCATAACTGTATTTTACCTCCAGTTTACCCAAACACAAGAACTCTTCAGATGAGACTTCACATTACAATTAAAACACCTCACATCCAGCTAGCTACAGCTGGAACAAACAGTTGTCCCCCCAGCTAACAAGCTCACTCCTCACTCTCAACTCCCAACAGTTCTCTTGCACTGGAACTGGGCAATTGAGCCACTACAGGGAACTAAATGAGCAGAAAACCAATCCCACCAAACAGAGGTTTTTGCTGAGTTGGCTCCTTGAACCATACCCCTGCAGAGTAAGATCAGCATATGCAGTGCAACTAAGGCAAGAATACATCGCCAGGGCAGTAGGACCATCATCTTCAGTGCCAGTTAACTACGTGATTTGCTTAGCTGTACTGTGAAATTGCACTCATTTGCCACAGTCTAGGTCTTACTTGATTCTTCTGTTTTCCCTCTTCCCTCAGATGGAGGGTTGCCCGGTTTCTGCTCTTTCTGTGTATGCATACTGCCTCCCAAACTGAACAGTGCCAGCTGGTTAACCTGACAAACCTCTTGCTTTGATTACTGTTATTTTGTTGGCTTCCACCTTCAGTTCTTTACTATGCCAAATCAATTTAATAAAAAAATTTAACTACAACACTTCAATAATGCTTTGTTTCCCCAGTCTTTCTGCATCCAGTTTTTTACATTACAGATGTTTCCAATCCTGTATTTCTGCCTTCAATTTTATTATGCTGTTTTTAATCAGGTATTTCACTCACATACTCTCCAATTTCCATCCCACCTTGTAGAAGTCTTGCCAGAGCCTTCACCTTCATGCCCTACCGACAGAAGCTTGCCCATTCTCCATCACTGAGCATAAACGCTCCTCCTATTCTGCTCTGCTGAAATCCTATTACAGAGCTGTAGTAAGTACTCTTAATCTGTTGCCATCTTTCTTCTACCAGGCTCATTAAAAAAAACATGATTTATAGTGTTTAAATATATTTATACATCAATAATTATCCTGTTATGATAAGCAGCATGAGAATAATCTCAACCTTTTCCACTTACTTTGATGAAAGTGTCATTTGAGCAGGTGGCTAAAAGATACTGACCACTTCCGTTATTGAACTGGCAGCAATTGACCTGCTCCGAGTGTTCCTCATATACACACTTACACTGGCCTGTTCTTGAATTCCAGATCTAGACAGAATTGAAGGATGAAAAAGACTTTTAAATATATTTAAAGTACTTCATTTAAAAGTTCTACTGAAATACAGGTGAAGCTCTAAAACATTCTTAATAACCTCAAAAAGAATGTCAAGATAAAGGGAAAGCATATATATTTACACTTAGAAACAGGAAGTTATGAGGGGAAAGGTCATAATTCAGATTAGAATCTGATAAATATTGGAATTTCACCAAGGTTTTGCTACAATACTGAAGAATTTAAAATTCCAAATTATTCACATTTAAGAGAAAAAAAAACACAAAAAAAAGAATTATGGAAACATTCATCTCACGTTATAGATTCACATTGCGTTCTACTTAAAAAGAATCATCAAGTGGTCATTCTGTACGTACGATGCTAACATTAAGTATCTTTTACGTCACGTAACAAGTAGAGCTTTTCTCTGTGTTTGCTAAGTAGCGAATTATCCACGTAAGACTGAAGACAGTTAAAAAAACCTTTAGTCTTAAGAATTTGCTCTGCCTGAGTTGGTTAAAATTGAAATTAAAATTATTAATTTGAAAAAGAATTGCCTATTCTCCATTACCTTACCTTCACTTTTTTATCAGCTGAACCAGTTGCTACAAATTCACCATCTGCAGAGAAAGCGCAACAAAGTATTTCATCATCATGGGCACTTATCTCCAGGAGTCTCTCTCCACTTTCTGCTTTAAACACCTAAAACAATAAACAATAAAATCTTTTACCTCACATACAATTTTAAAACACAAATATAAGTTTGTTTTCTCTCAAACAGCTCTGTTTATATAAGCTCTTAATAAAACTGGTTTACTTTTGAAAGCACTTATAATTTCAGGGAAATTAACATAACACTTATAAAAATATTTAAATTAAGCTTCAATTTTGTAAGGATCATAGAAATTGTTCGGGAGAGAAACAGTGAAAACTGATTTTAAAAAAGATTTCTGTATGCAATGTGCATTTCATTAATGTCTTTTTCTATCCTCACTCTTTAAGCCTAAGTCCATGTACTTTCTCGGTATTTTTAAATAGTAACTGCAAACCACTGTATCTATCAACAAAATCTAAACCATTTTTAAAACTACAAATTCCAGGTTTACATATATGTGATATCCTTCTGTGAAAAGTAAGAATTTCAGCAGCAATTGATGATTTGGGGAACAAACAAGGAAAAAGTAGTAATGAAAAGTTGTACAGGATGACACAAGTCTCCACCTTGAGCTAGTCGTACGTAATAAGAGGACAGTTAGGGAAAAGAGTCGCACACCATTAATCAATTTCCAAAAATTCTGGGATTTAACTTGGGGGGGGGCATAAATCAGGTTTCCCTTTCCTCCTTAGGTTACATGTTCTCAATCATTAAAACAAATCACACTGTGTTCTTCCCAGCAGCATTCAGGATACTACAATTGTGAAGTTCCCATTTTTTTCCTTTACTTTTTCACTGAATGGGAATATCAATGACAATGAAATGGTTGGTATTTGTTCAAGTAAGAACATAAATACTGAAGTAACAAGAAATTTACACTTACAGTAAATTCGTCAGAATATCTGTTTTTAATCTAGCAATTTTTTAATTTTACAGAAACAGTAGAAGTAGCCTTGAAAACTGAAAAGCTTAGGCCACTATTAGAAAAAACATTAGTTCAGAGTTAAACAAAGAAAAAAAAGATTACTGGTAATTTTCCTATTACTTCTTCAACAAAAGTTTTGTTTAAATGCAATCACAATCCACAGATTTTACTTTTTTTTGGTAGAAAATGAAGAAAAAAATAAGCAATCTGCAATCTCAATAATGAGGCCATTAAGTACAGAAGCCCAGCACAGTAACTTCAGCACAGCATAAAACGAGTATATCCACCAGGAATCTCCTTAAGTGGATGTCATGTTCATAATATTGTAGAAGCCAGCAAATAAAATAATTAAATAAAAACACAATAACAACACATTACGTAGCCAAATTAAGAGCAGTTAAGCGTCACTAATATTATTACTTTAGTACTCAACTTATCAAGCATCCAAAAAAAATACCAAAGGCTTGCAGAAACGTTGCTCTTTTCCCTTACCTTTGGCTGTCTGGAATATGGATACTTTACCAGGTTACTGTCTGGCTGATTGCTAGTTTTCTTGAGAGCTGGCTGGCTCCCCTCCAGGCAGACTGCTGGCAAATTTATATTAGTCACTTTCCTCTCTGCCTCCCCTAATCCGCTTCCTAAGCACTTGAGCCCGTTTCCAGTCTAATACTGTCCTCAACTTCAGGGGTTGATTTTTCTCTCCAGATTTATTTCTTTTGCATAGAACAATTTACTAATTAAGCACCAAAGTAGCATCATGTCCGTTACCATCCCACAGAAAGAGTAAAGCTGTAATTAAAACATCTTACTATTTCTCAGTTCTGTAGAAGGCCAACCGTGACTGGAAATACCATTTTTGCAAGCAAATATTAAATATTCTGGGGTGCATTACTTAGGCTGTGAGCTTTTCCATATGATTAGAAGGTATCTCACATTCACATATTCGACCGGTGAGGGTATAAGCCCTGAAATCACACCGTTAAGCTTTCGAACTAGAAGATAATGTTTACTATTCTAAACATGCAACTTGATATCTATGTAATAATACATCCTTTTCAATCATTTGTCTCCAATATGTTCTAGATCCCTAATATCTCCACATAACAGCAAAAAAAAAAGCAACAGGACTGTTAAGAAATACTATCAAAATGTACACAGCATCTCTTTTCACGAATGCATAGGTATCTTACCTGAAGTGTTTTATCAGCTCCGCATGATGCTATTCTTTGTCTATCCTTAGAAAAGCAGGCATGGTAAACTGCATCTCTATGTGGACGAACAACCAGACGGTAGAGGTTTTTCAAGGATTTTTTATTTCTACAGGGTAAGACAGTTGATTTTAGATAAGTAGGACTTCCCAGCGCATTTTTATTACTCAAAACCCTCTATAAAAAGATTAACAGTTTTTCACACATCTTGAGCAGCAAGCTTTATAACAAACTAACCAACGAACCACCCACTATACCTTACCTCTCAGCCTTTTTGCTGAAGTAATAAAAGAAACAAATTCCAACATTCACTCAGAGTTTTTATGGCCTTGCAATAGTTACAGCTTAGAGATCAAAAAAGGTAATATGTGCACCAGAAATTAAAATGCTACTTTAGGGGCAAACCTGTTGCACTGCAAGGCACAGCCTTCCTAATCCCATTTTTATGATGTGATATGTGCTATTTCCAAATAGAAATTTCTTCCTGAGAATTCTTGTTCTCCTGCAGGTTCCTTTTCAAGCTTATTGAAAAAATTTGTAGATTTCTTTAGATCTTAGTATATTTACTTAATTTTCATAGCGATGACTCAATTCTTATTACTAGATATTTAAATAAAATCTATGACTATTACTGCATTTCAGTCAGAGATTAAGTACAGAATCTAACACACCTTAGATGATTTTTGCCTCACTTCAACAAAAACGTAGCATTAGTAGCAATCATAATCATCCTGTTTAGCCAGATCTTAATATAGAAAGCTGTCACTGCAATAAGACGATTTTTGGTGATGAATAGATTGTTACAATATTAATTTTTTTCTAGAGTCTAACTGAATCTATGTACTTCAAGTTTTTATCATTACCAGTTTCCATCTTCAGGCTTAGCATTTAAATAATAGGTAAAACATCTCAAACAAAGTAGGTGCACTTTAGAGCGAAAGCAATTTTTCACTGCAAAATACTGACTCATCTAAGCCAACATTACCTTTTTTTTGCATATTTTAATAAAGTTAAAATTGCTGGTCAAGAGAGCAGTGTATTCACCTACATACTCTACAAACCATTTTTAGAAGCTTGCCCTAGGATGGAAGACAAAAACACCAGTGTCTGTTCTGTTGATTTCAGTCCTGTTCTTCAGCATAAATCGCTCACATCCAAGGTCAAAGCCCTGATCTACCTGGAGATTGACTCTTCCGAACTGTGCAACTTTCAAGTGTTTTTGTTAGAATTCTGTCAGCTATGCAAAATGAAATAACCAAATATTCAAAGAGAAGACCTGAATTCAAGTATGCCTGGACTAATCTGCCTGGTTATTAACATAATTACCTGACATAGACTCATTCTGGTTTTTAACCACCAAGTACTGCAGATATCAGAACAGAAACATCAAACAGAAGAATCTAACAGAGATGGTTACATGGTCTGACGACCATCCATGCTGAAAAAATGTTTAGATACGTATACTTTTTCCTTAAACAACTTCCAAGAATATGAAAACAGCAAAAAAATTATTTAAATAGGAGAAATTTAAAGATTGGGTAGAGATTACAAAGCCTTTTAGTATTTCCCATCTTGCTACTTTCAGAAACTTTGCAAGTTAACATAAATGCTCTCCTTTTTAAAGTGTACATTTTAGTAGAAAACCTAAAAACATACCGTACCACATCCAATACTTGCACTGCAATTCTTTTTTGAAAAAAAAAGTAGTATTTAAAGAAGTTTCTAAGTAACTTATTTTCATCTTTGTATAGTTATTTAAAAGGAACGATCATTGAGTACAGAAGTAAATATATTCCTCTATTTATTTCTGTGTAATTATTACTAATTTGTGGCCTTAAATATCCATAGTTCCCCTCTTTCCACAAATTCCTGAAAATTATTTCACTTTCTTTCCCCAGAAAAAACACAGAAGTTCTTAAAAAGATCCTTATATTAGCCATACATTGTATTTAGTTGTACATTAGATTATTTTCTTAGATCAAGGGATCAGCATATCAGCAGATGGACTGCAGCTACTTACATCCATTCCAAATAAAATGCTCCTCTTTCCCTTTGAGCATGTAGCTTGGCTTGTTGATACACCTCTGATGTCTCTGGTTGGCAAAGACCCAGCTGTACAATGTCAGGAAACGGTTGCCGTCCAAGAAGGTGCCCATTTAAAGACAGAAATTCCTGGAAGTTCTCACGTACTGTGCTATCCTATGTAGAGAGCAGATAATATTTGGTAAGATGGAAAATGGATTTATTTCCTAAGTGCCCTTTGCTTTTTTAATTTTCTATACAGCTACTACTACTGTTTTTATGTTTTAGTTTTTTAAGCTTTCTATATATCTCCCATATATACATACATCCAATAAAATGCAATTAAACATGGAAAAATATATTTGGAACAGACTGATCATTTACATTTTAGTATCATACCTTTTGATCCAGGATTGAACTATATTCCACATATTCGTGAATCAGATGAGCAGGCCCTACCAGTTCTGTTTTAGCTTTAATCCAATCTAGAGAAAACATAAGATCACGCAGTTCCTAAAAGAAATACAAATTTAAGGTCAGAGTGTGAGTTTCACAACATAATCTACTTAAGGGGAAAAATAAAAGCACAGTAAAGACATTAGGTATTCAATATGCTTCGTTACAATTGTCTCTAGTCAAAAACTTAGGCAATGTCCGGGTTCCTGCACTTTACTTGATCAGGTATGAAAATTCTGAGTATAGAAAGTTAAGCTTGTTATTTTAATGCAAAGAACTGCTCTTTGATATAGCTAGTCACGGAAGCAATGGGAGGAAAAAGCAAATCTTGACTTTTATAACACACAAGACCTGGTCTAAGATACAACTCTGAAAAAGCTACTTCTAGTCCAGTTTAGCAAAGATCACTCTGCTAATAGTGATCTATCGTTCTTCCTAACTGATGCTGAATTTGAATGAAAGCAAAAAATGTTACAGTTGCATTTAACTTAAAAATGAGAAAGCTACTTAAAAGGCCATCAGAAACAGCAAATAGAATTATTAGAATAGAATATTTCAGTTGGAAGGGACTTACAATTATCATCTTGTCCAACTGCCTGACAACTTTAGGACTGAACAAAAGGTAAAGCACGTTATTAAGGGCATTGTTCAAATGCCTCTTAAACACTGACAGGCTTGGGGCATCGACCACCTCTATAGGAAGACTGCTCCAGTGTTTCACCACCCTATCGGTAAAGAAATGCTTCCTATTGTCTGGTCTAAGCCTCCTCTGGCACAGCTTTGCACCATTCCCATGTGTCCTATCACTAGATCCGAGGGAGAAGAGACCAGCACCTCCCTCTCCACTTCCCCTCCTCCTTTGGAAGCTCTAGAGAGCAATGAAGTTGCCCCTCAGCCTCCTTTTCTCCAAACCAGGCAAGCCCAAAGTCCTCAGCCACTCCTCATAAGACATTCCTTCCAGCCCTTTCACCAGCTTTGTTGCCCTCCTCTGGACACATTCAAGGACCTTCACATCCTTCTGTAATTGTGGGCCCCAGAACTGCACAGTACGCAAGGGGAGGCGGCACCAACACTGAATACAGTGGGATAATCACCACTTTTGACAAGCTGGTTATGCTGTGTTTGATGCACCCCAGGATGCTGTTTGCCCTCTGGGTTGCCAGGGCACACTCCTGACTCAAATTGAGCCTGCTGTTGACCAGCACCCACAGATTCCTTTCTGCAGGGCTGCTCTCCATCCACTCCTCTCCCAGTTTATACCTGTGCCTGGCATTACTCCATCCTAGGTGCACAATCCAGCATTTGGACTTGTCAAATTTCATTCCATTAATCGTTGCCCAATACTCAAATCTATCTAGAACCCTTTGCAAGGCCTCTTCTCCCTCAAAAGAGTCAACAGCACCTCCCAGTTCGGTATCATCAGACTTGCTAATGGTGAATTGAACTCCTGCATCCAGATTGTTGATAAATATATTGAACAGAACTGGTCCTAGAATTGAACCCCGAGGAATACCGCTGGTGACCAGTTGCCAGCCAGACATAGTCCCATTTGCTACAACCCTTTGAGCCCTGCTGCTCAGCCAGTTCTTCACCCAGTGCACCATCTACCTGCTCATCTCACAGTTGGACAACTTGTCCAGAAGGATGCTGTGAGGGACAGTATCAAAAGCCTTACTAAAATCCAGGAAAACTACATCCACCACCTTCCCTTCATCCGCTAGGTGGGTGACCTTATCGTAGAAGGATATCAAATTAGTTAAACAGGACTTTCCCTTTGTGAACCCATGTTGACTGTGCCCGACAATTACATTATTCTTCAAATGCCTTTCAACAGTACCCAGTATAATCTTCTCCATGTTTTTTTCCAGGAACTGAGGTTAGACTAACAGATCTGTAGTTCCCTGGGTCTTCCCTCACACCCTTTTTGTAGCCTGTTTCCAGTCAACAGGGATCTTCCCAGACTTTCAAGACCTTTGGTAGATGATTGAGAGGGGTCCTGCCATAACATCTGCTAGCTCCTTCAGCACTCTAGGATGGGTGCACATCAGCACATCACGCCCCATGGACTTGTGAACACTGAACTGATACAGCTGTCTTACAATTTCAGTGTCCACAAATGGAAAGTCACTGTTCCCACACTCGTGGTGCTCCGACTCAGGGGACCAGGCAGCCCAAGGTCTGTCAGTATTATTAAAGACTGAGGCAAAAAAACACTGAATGCCCCTGCTTTTTCTTCATGCCTATTAGTCAGGTAACTATCTTCAACAAGTATCTGTCCAATGGTTTTTTTAGACCTCCTCTTGCTATATATGTACTTAAAAAAGCCCTTCCTTTTCAAAAAGCATACTTGCTGGGATCAGAAAAACTGCTTAGAGACAACACCGCACAGGCCCAAAGTATATTCCAATTTAAAAATCGGTTAACACTGCAAGGATTAAAAGATTATCATGATTAAACAGAGAAAAAGAATACCTCCCATCATTATTAGCCTTCAAACAAATGGAAATCACATCTAGATAATGAGAAATAAGTAAAATAAAGAGTGTAAACTCTGGGAAGCATACAGTCATAATGAGACAGGCTAAAGAACTCTGAGAAGCTAATTCTACAAAATGTAGAAAGGCTAATAATAAAAACATTTTTCCAATACATTGAAATTAAAGGGACTGAGATACTGAAATCATCATGAGCCCAAAAACTAGATTTGTAGCACACATTAATGATGAAGGTTCCTATAAGATATACGTACACAAAGTGTATTTTATATGATGAGTTGGATGAACCATCTCAAAAGAGGTTCAACTGAAAAGGTTTGAGTGAATGTGAAATAAAGCAATTGGCAACCAGGACTAAACACTATTCAAGTCAAGAATTCTAAAGACATTCAATTGAAAGTACTGCAGTATTAATCTTGTGGCATGATTTGCATCTTATACTAGCTCAGTACCTAAAGAACATTAGAGGGCAAAACCAACAGCAATTGTTTTAAGGCACTAAGGCAATCCTGGGAACAAGAGACTTGCCCATTTAACTCTTGCTAGATTTTTTATGGCTGTTGAAATCTGTTAGTACAGAGAATGAACTTTCACACACAAATCAGTACGACATAAAAGGAAAAAACTAACAAAACCTCTGTAGAAAAAAGTAACTAATCTAATTGAATTCTCTGAGGAAATCAATTTACTTGTATTATTATACAATTAAGCAATCCTGTTGTTTCTAAAAGGTTTAGAGAAGATTTCTTATCAAAGCTTCTTCAAAAGGAAAAGAAAAGCACAAGCTCTTATGATACAAACTAAGAAATATTCTCAAGAATTGGTTGAAAAGACAAGACACAAAGGGTAGAAATTAAGCAGTTTTCCTAACAGACAGTGATTAGCAGCAGAGTCCCTAAAGGCCTATGTTGAGCGTTTACCTGTCTGCACAAAAGCCTGGGAGAAGAGAGGTTCAAGTAGGAAAAAGCCTGGGAGAAAAGGCAGTGGTAAGGGTGGATCGAGAAGAGAAACAGAGAACACGAGTCAGAACTCACTTTCTGCATGTTGGCACCAGCCATGTGATACGCCAGAAAGTTGTACCAGTACATACAATCCTCTTGAGATGAAACAGGCGTATTAAATTTGTAATATTTCTTGTACTGATTTACTATGTTTTTATGTAGCTCCTGTAATGTGAATCAAAACACACTTTCAGTTAATACAATGCCAAGATACGGATTGGTTTCAGTATTGAGGAATTATAATTATTATTAATATTACATTGTATATAGTATTGAGGAATAATATTATTATTATTTCTCAATCATAATACGTCAACAAATTAAATAAGAAAAGCTTACCTTCCAAAACTGTACACTTAACCTAATTTATTGCCTAAGACTTCTCCAGAAACATTCTCTGGATATTAAAAGACAGAAAAGCAACCTGTTAACCTTCCTTCTTAGGTTGAGAACAGCTATCATATCACTCTTCAAATTAAGTTTGAGTAGCCAACAAAAAAAAACTATTACATATGCAGATCTAAAGCAAGTCTAAAAACTTGGCTTTTATTCGTATCTACTCTTTCTGCCCTCTGTCCTTCAGAACTGAAAAATTTATTTATTGGGCCCTCTCCCTACAAGTATTGCCTTAAATTGAAAAAAAGGGGTAAAAAGCACTTCTCTGTATTAAAGAAGAAACTTCCTATTCTGGTAGGATCTTGGTGCCTTTGGAATCATCAGCAGAACATCCCAGCTCCTTCTGGAAACATCTTTGACAGAGAAATAATGGATATAGAGTCTTCTCTCAGTTTAGTTTCTTAGCTCCAAATGGAACCATCATGAAATCCCTCCAGTTTCAAGTTGAGAATAAATGTTTTCAATCAGTCAGCATTAACTGCATTGTGGACCTATTCTATGAAGCAACTCTGAATACCACTTAACAAAGGAACATTTTCTGAAGAATGCTCAGCTTTGGAGAGTAAAGTTAAAAGTAAGTAGATTAGTCAATGCCCTACCTGAAGCTGGTTGCGATGTTTCTCTGTAAGAAAGTCAAGTTGAAGATCATGTAAATAATAATGGAATGACTTCCCATTACGATCACAGAACAATAGCGATTTGTTAACAAATTCCTGTAGTATATCTTCAACTTCTTCAGTTTCCATATCCCAAAGAATACAGAGAACCTAAAAAAGCACATTAAGACAAAAAAGAATCAGCACTAAGAGGTTGTATGAATATCATAAAAGGCTACCAATTAACTGACAACAAAACACATGCTAACAATTATAGATATATTACAAATGGCAATAAATTCAGTAAGTTACCAATTGTTCCATATCAGGACAGATAATATAAGTTATACCATCTTTTGTCTATTTGTGCTGATTTATGGTGATCGTACTCTTTTCTTAAAGGAGACAAACTTCACATAACAGTTTTTAAGCCTTCAGATAGCTCAATTACAACCTCATTAAAGAGCTATATACAGAATGCACATTAAACTAACATTACGAATACACTTATTCAGTTACAATTTTTAGTTTCACTACTGACAATAAAAGTCATGATACAACAATGGACCCGACCTACCCAATCTAGCAATTACTATTAAGTTACCTGTAGCATAAGTTATACACAACAATTATAAATTTTAGGAATTCTTTAAAGTTATTGTTAGTATCTCACTAAAAATTATGAGATTTCTGCATTGCTGTTATTACCTTAGTAGGTACTTTAACATCTTTGGGGAGGATAGAGAGGTCTTTATAGTAGTCTTTATAATTGTCATTCAGTTGCTCAACACTTATGGACATTGCTTCATCAAGGGCTTCATAATCATAGGAAGAAGATTTTCTTATTCTTTTAAACTGCTTATTCTGCAGCTGTTTGAGATAGTACTCCCAACGACTAGGGAAGTCTCGTAATAATGCCCCTATCAAGGATATCACAAGAGGAGAACCTGAAGGAAAAGATTAAGTTAATCTTAGAGGTTTTCATGGAACACAATCCAATAGTTTAGTCAAGTGGTTGAATAAATCAGGTAAGTTTCCCAATACATTGATTAAATCCTTGAGGTGTGGAGAACAGACAAGCAAAGCATGTCATCCATGTAAACATCTGCAAACTCACCAAATTTAAGTGTAATAGGGGGTGAAGGGAAGATAAGATAAAGCAACAAACTACTCAAAAATCAACATGAGACACTTCTATTTAGTTTTTAAAATAAAGCATTGAACAAACACTTGTGTTTTACTTAAGGCGTACAGTATTAAAGAACGTTCCCTCCTTTATCTGTAAGTCAAAACCTAGAAGAAAAAAATATATTCAGTGGTAAATGGTATGTTAAAGAGTGGCAAGTATACCTTTGCATTCCCTTACAAGACAATTAGCTTGTTCCGGCAGTTCTGATATTTTCATATTCACAAAGAGGGATAAAATCTCCAGTCCTTTCTCATGCGCTAGTCCACTTTCCACATGAACCTCATATTTATTGCCTAGATATAGGAACATGGAAAAGGTTTAAAAGAACGTAAAAAATCCTGTGGAAATTGAGAGTATTTTCCAGGCAAAACCTGGAGCAAAGGACCTGGCTCATGATTTTATACATAGTATTTTAAATGCTTAATACTAAGAAGAGTATAAATTCTACTTATCAGTATCAAGTTTGCATTAGAGAGACAAAAAAATCAGACTATAATCTAATAATTACAAATGCATTATGGGCATATTGTAGTTGTGACTGCTTAATAGCATAGACATAATCAGAATCAGTTTAACAGCAGCAGTGTCACACAGGTTGATTTATCTTATTGAGAATCATTGCACTCTTCAAAGCAGACATATAACTTTCAGGATAACATATAACATTTATTTCATAAAGAGCATAACGTCTTACGGAGCAGAATTCTAAAACTTTGCCACTTGTGCAGAAGTTGATAGCCATAGATTCTATCAGATTCTTTCAAAATTTCACGAAAACAAATTGCACACATATACACATACAATCTGTGGCGCAGGAGAGGAAAGTGTTCCTTACCAGCCACAGCATCTGTTACGCTCCTGTCCCTGCTGGTGATAAGAACCTGACATTGATTATCAAATGCTTTTAACACCCAGGAATCCCAAATGTCATCCAGGATCAAGAGAGATCTAGTGCAAGAAGAAATATTGCAGATTTCAGATCAACTGTTAGTGCTGAAATACAGTATTTTATTTTAATAATAAAACAACATTTTCAGAATTTACAATGTATCACTGCATAATTTTTATATCAATATGTAAACTATCTTAAGAGGGCATTAAGCACTGTGCAAGAAAGGTGAATTCAAGTATCTCAAAAAAATGTTTTCACCATTTAGTGCTTTATAGCTACAACCGAAGCGTGAACAATAAAGTTTTCAGAAATATTTTCATTAGTAGATGCCAGGAAAAACAGAAACATTTACTCTGTTTTTCATGTCATCAGATACAGTGAAGAAAAAGTTGTGTATAAAAACTCTGCTTGACAGAGGTTAATGATAAGCTTTGTGGGAGAAACCATTTCAGTTTCCTTTTGACTCGAGAGTTTTCAGTTTTGTTCTTGTATCTTCAGATACAATTCCTCTTGTGAAGGAATTGTCTTGGATGATGAGGTGGTTCTTACATAAACAATATTTTATAGTAACTATGTATTCAAATCCTATGGCTAGTCACATTTGTAGGTTACTACATGGAATCTCATCAGAATAATGTATAGCAGACTTCGTTACACCCGCCTACATCTGACAAAGAAATTACTGAAAACTGGTTTTAAAACATTGGTTCCAAGGGAGCAAGAAGTCAAAAAGATTGGCTGGCAGGTAGATTTATGAAAAGAAATATCAGTTATTTGCATTCTGTGTGTTTTGTGGAGGAAAGAAAGTTATTGAAACCAAATCCTGCAGATAGTTTACGCTTACTGTCTTTTTTTTTTTTAAGGGATGGAGTTTTCAGCTACACTAGTCATTAAATTGTCCAATTCCCACTGAAGCATGCCAAGACTTCCACATTTTTCTTCAGCTAAAAAACACTTATGCCATCAATGCTTATAAATAAGGATTTTATCCTTCTTAACAAGTGCATACACATTATACCACTTTTTCAAAGTTGCATATGTCTTGGATACACATGTCTCATTTTTATACAGTTGCCCTATTAACACCCTTTTGATAAATCAGAGGCTTTAGAAGAATACTATCATAGCCATAAATGACTAATTTTGTGGTACTTTCACACTTGAAAATATGCTGGGCAGCATGAATTACAGCCTGATTTAATGTTTTTAATTAATCTGAGAACTTCAAAGTCCTCCCGGTCTTTTGGTACCAGTGACTTTCTTCCTCAAGCACAGCAACAAATCTTAAATCCTAATTAGGATTGTAAGAAAGAAAAAACAAACAAATAAAAAAAAAAAACAAGCCCACAAAACACTGATGACAATCATGGGAGATTTAACTCTGAAATTTCTTACATTAAAAATATCATAGCTTCCATTTTTTTCAACCATAATCCAACAAAATACATAATGATATTTTGCTCAGAAAGTTTTCATAGCTGAAGTGACTTTTTGTCACCAAAGAGAATTCCAGTGCACCACAAGCCGCAGAACTAGTGAAGCTTAGTTTCCAATACACATCCACCCTATAAATCTCACTCCCCAGTACATTCCCCTCTGCCTCCTCCCATGCCCACTATGATTTCCCAGATAACTCACCATCAGCTTGTCCTTACGACATTCTCACATATACCTAACTGGGCAGGATGCAGCACAGGCTGTAGCCTGTTCCAAACTCATGTATGCAATCTGGCCAGTTAGCAAGGCAATAAAATACATTTCGCTTCAATTCATTCTGTATACTCCTTTTCACCACTGAAAGCACCTACTTGGATGTCGCTTCTTTATCCAACTGTCAATTTTTCATAAACTTACAGATACAAAGTTCCTACCTTTAGAGTCAATTCTGGCAATACGATCAAAGTGTTTAGGATACAGGAGGGGAAGGGAAAGGATAAACAGGGTTAAGACAAACAGTGTGATCACATTAACATGGTTTTGTAATGGTGAAAAGCAGTCCGACTAGAGAAGTTTTATAATCAATCCTTGTACCTTTTCCTTGAGGTGCAGTCATTCTCTGCAATACTCCTATTTAGTATCTGTTACTTTATCTTGAAACAGATTAATGAACATTGCCAGGTCAACAGCATCCTACATGAGATATCTGGCAGTCTATAAAAAAGATACTGCCGCAGCTGGCATTGAAATGCCCTCAAATAAAACCATGTGCCCAATTGTTTCCAAAGCTGGCATTTTCTCTTCTCCCCCTTATTTTCTTCAGCATACAGGAGCTCTTTTGACAAGACACACTAAGTGCCTCTCAAATGAGTCACTTTGTGCACTACAAACAGTATCAACCATGTTAGGCTATTTTACTTGACTATACAGCAACTGCCAACTTCTGGAACAGTTCATGATGCCATAGGGATACACCTTACATGAAAATAGCACACAATTCTCCCTTCCACTCAGAAGAAACTGTAATGTTGTGCATGAATTAAACATCCAAATTCTTCTGTATTGAAGAGTTTGGTTTTGTTAATGAACAAAAAATAACAAGACTTGTGTCATCCATTGACACATCCATTGACAACCACTTGTTGAAAGTGTCTTGTTTGCACTTTGCGTATAAGACTTTCACAAAAAATGCAAGATTTCTTGTGGAGGACCTGGCAGTGTTTTTCAAATCTCTCCTTCACAAGGTATTTTTTTTCCTGTACAAAAATGCCAGATTCTTCTACTCTATGCCATCTATAAAGATCACAAGATTGGAGTATTATTACTGAGGTATCTCACTCAGGTGCAGGCTTGTTTAGCTTAGCACAAATTTTCCCAGTGAGTAATGAAATCCTCAACAAATAACAAAAGCTATTGCTCAAAGATGAGAAAAAGCTATGCAGTGACTGATTAAATCACATCACTTTTCCTGAAGTTTGAAAGCAACTGGTTTCTTGGCGATAATTGATCATATCATGAAAACCTGCTTTCACTTTGTTAATTTTAGACCAAACACTTCAAAAAGACATCATCTGTTCTGCAAAGCAAAAGTTTTTGTCAGTGATACACACCCTTTTACTGCTGTATGATTCTCACACATCAGTGAAGCATTCTACATACACAATGAGAACACTGGAAGTTAGAGCAGTTCTTATTTCCAACTGTTCATTCCCAACCTTCAACAACTACCCATCAGCTTTTGCACATTTATCTGAACTTACTTATTCTCTTATCACATGCAAGTCAGTATTTTAGAAAATTTTAACAGGAACCCCTACACAAGAATTAAAATTCTAGAAGTACTGTTAGCTTCACCTTGAATAACAGTTCCTAATTATCTACAGTAAAACAGAAAAAAGGAAAACAAAAAGTGAAGATTTAGGAAGTTGGTTGTAAAAAAAAAACCAAACCACACCACAGAGACACGTAACCACAACACAGACACCTTACTTAGATGATTAGACCAAAGTTGCTCTGCAAAGTTTCATCAGTTAAAGAAAGTGTTTCATTTTACCGACATCACCTGGGATATTTGCGTAGCATCAGCAAACGAAGACGATCTTTAGCCTCTTCAATGTTAAGTGGTGGCCTTTGTGAAAGAGTAGAGTCATGTTCTAATCTACTACAGAGATTCTGAAGTTTTATTAGGAGCCCTGCTTTGTCCTGTTTTCCAACAGAGATCCAGTGAACTCCTCCTGGAAAGTAATCTAACAAGAAACGCAGTGTTAATCATGCTACACCTTTAAAATCAGAAATGTTTAATAGCACCTTACAACAGCAATCAATAACTTAATTTCAATTAAAATATAAAACTCTCAAATCTATTGCAAGCCAAACTTGCAACTCTACCATTAACACAGAAGGGTGGTTCTACAAGACCACTACTTTTTATTTTTAAAGGAACAGGCTCTGTAGGGCAAGTTCCCACAGAGAATTCACACTGCCACTGATGCTGTCATCCCTCCTCTCTACATGCCTTCCTGCCTGTCCCTTGACAACCCCTTCTGCATCCATCTTCCTGCTAGTCTGACTTAGCATTTACTTTTTGCACCCTGTACTACTGCAGGAGTTCAGAGTCTGGGGTGTGAAAATTATCCCAAAACAGTGAACCTGAAAGCATGTAGAAGAGCCAGCTGCAGCAGAGGATCCTGTAGTCTCTATCCCTACCTCATGTTTTCTAATGCCCAAGTCCCACTTTCTCCTCCAAGTGTCCTAAGAAAATAACAATCATTAAATGCTTTGATTTATGATCTGCTTTAAGTTAAAGTGATACTAGTGTAATAACTCCACAAGTGCCTGCCATTATTAAAATATATGCAAAAGTTAGAGGAAGACTTTTTAAACTCACATAGCAAGGGAAAGAGCCTGAGGACTTAACAGGCAATGCCCAAAAGGAATAAAAACTAAGTATGATTATTTTGCACTCACAGAAATAACAATTTCAAGTTAATTAAGGATGTATCTACTCTCATAAACCAAAGCAGATTCCAAGGTGAAGAGAATCTTTTCCTATCTTTTCCTATAAATTAGTAAAAAAACCACGAAATGGTTATGAAAGCTGGAAGTTGCAAGCAAATATTTCAGAAGCACCTAAGGAACTTAGAAACCTAAATCTTAATTTACTTTCAGATGACATAAGACACTTCACCATAGATGTCCAACATGCATACACCTGTAGCAATTTTTATAATTNTTTTTTTTTTTTTTTTCTAAAAGTACCTTCCAAGAGCTGATGATCCCTTAAAGCTTCTGCTGTTAAAACAGTCTTCCCACAACCTGCCATTCCATAAACTGTGACCCAGCCTGGATCACTTCCCAAGCAGCACAGTTTCTGTTTAATAGAATCTACCAGTTTTGGCCGAGTGACAAACACAACTGGTCTCTGTGGTACACCTCCTTCGCAGAGAATTGTCTTAACTAAAGTTAAAAACAAGATATGTGAAAATAAAAAGTAATTTATAGATGTGATGCTTCTTCAAACCAAACCAAACAACTCCCCACCCCAAATAAACAGTGGGCTCCCTCCCCCAACTTGTGCCACATACAAATGCTCTAAAAAGTACTGCACTCACAACACTGAATACTGAAAAAATACTGGTTTTTAGAAATAAGTTACTAGCGTCCCACCATTAGTGGCCCAATTAATAACCACATTTTATGCAAGCTTGTTACATCAATCCCTAGAAGTAAAATGATAATTAATGGCTCCAGTAAATACTGTGACGAACACACACAGGCACTCAACATTACTATACCCAACTGACAAGTCACTTTCTCCACCAGAAGTTACTGCCCCATGAATGCAGCAGAAAAGAAAGCATGCTGTGTAAAACTTTTACTTTGTAGGTAGCCGCACAGCATTGTGGTCCAAGCAAGACTTCCTTTGATTTGAGCTAAGACAGCACGACTTGCAGTAAAGCAGGCAAAGCATAGCAGGAAAGGAAATGTGCACTTTATACATACACTGCTGGCCACAGTGGCCATGTGCAGTGCCGTATTAGACTGATAAGCTTTGGGAAATCTTACTCAGGTAATCAAAATTCCACATCTCTATGACACTTCTTAAAATGTAGTGTGACGGTAAATATGGCATTTAGTCACATGCAGTTAGAAGGTTCTTTCCATTAGAAACTACTGATTTATTTCACGTCAATCACAGACGATACTAATGACAATGTAGGTAAAAGTTAGGAACTTATTTAGGCTAGTTAAAAGATCTGGTGGAGAGAATTAAGCAACCTATTAACTAGATCAACTATTGGAACATAGGCTGAGAGATTACAGATTACTTTTCAAGAGAAATGTCAGAATTTTGGAGGCTACCACTTTTTTTATGTTAGATTGAGCTTTCTTAATATATACAAATAAGAGTCTGTCTTCACATACAACAAAAATATTACAATTTAGAGAAAAACGTAAGAGTTTCAGGTTTCCCATCTTTTAAAATAAATGTTACTAAATATGAACATTTTCAAGATGACCTACGAAAAGTTGTAACTGTTGTAACTCTTCTGCCATATTAAATTATGAAATACAGAAATAGTGACTATACTACTAAAATAAGTGAATGCACCAACTACTCCTTTTTCATTGGAACAGGTATTACAGCTAGTCACCTAGTAAGGAATAAAAAAATGTAACTTTGTCTTTACTTTCAAGCACAGGGATTGCTGTAGTTATACTGACCATATGATGTCATTCCATCCATTGAACTTTTTCCATTACCAGAGGAGATGGCAGGGATGCCATCCTGAAGAAGCGCAGCAAGGTCTCTGTACCCTTCATGAAGTAGTGCATTATAAAAGGATCGATATGAATTATTATCTTTTGTAAGAATAATGTTTATTAGCATAGCTGCTCGCTCCTTCTGTGTATTCTAGAAAAAAAAACATTAAAAGAGATGTTATAGAAAACTAAGAGGCCTTAGAAATCATCTAACCTATCACTCTGTCAATTATAGACTGTTTGTCAACTGTGAAATAGCCTTCAACTTGACCAAGCCCTTAACTCAACCTTATGAAGTGTGATAAAAACTGCATGCTAGGCATATGCTTAAGAATTTGCTGAATCCAGCAATGAGATAGACAGAAAGCATTATTTTTAAAAAGAACAATAAAACATAAAAACTGACTAGGAAGATAAAAAACAGTGAGAGACAATTCTACCTGTTGTTTCACTTTCTCCTCCTCCTGTAATGTCAGTACTTCATCAGAAATCATACGATCCATAATATAAGAGGTCTTGATGTCTTTTTCCAATGCTTGGCGATTCCTAAGTAAGTAATTTCTACTCTTCACATCCATATTTCTTCAGCGTTTAAAAAAAAAAGCGAAGGCAGAATCAAAACATAACTTACAAGTACAAGGAAGAGTTTTAAAATAGTTTATGAATTTTGGTTTTAAAGTCAGAAAAAGTAGCAAAGCGGCTGCATTAGTAGAAAGTACAGTGAAGTTTCAGGCAAGCCCACACTACAAACTGCAGAAAGCTAAAAAATTTAGTTGCTTTTTTTCTTTTTTTTTACTTTCTGTCTTGATAAGGAGACTTTCATACTATTGCTATATGAGTTTAATTACACTGCTTATGACCCACTAGTCCAGCTTGGCTGGACAATACAGTATCATCAAGAAAACACTGGGAGAATGTAATGTCATTCCTTTTCAACGGAGTGAAAAAAAGACATATTAATAGTGAAGTTGTAATAGTTCACAAGCTACTGTGAATATGAATAGTATTCTTGAAATATTATTTAGATGCCATATGCTATCATATTTAATAGAAACATTCAGCTGAGCATTACTACAATTAATCTGACTACAGTATTCCTCCGATTGCTCCACTTGGAGACATATAAAGCAGGTATAAAAAGCATTTCAGTCTTTAACAACTAATTAGACTCATAGTAAAACTCTTGTGGTCTCTACATGGATGCAAGTTTTCATTAAAAAAAACATATATATACTGCTACTTTGTGGAGAAAAAAAAATCTGAGTCCTTTTCCACATTTCTATGAATTTATGCTTATGAACACTTGCACAACTAAAGAATCACAGTCTGCGCAAGCTTCTCACATACTTGGAACTTGCTAAACGTCTCTATGGAAAGGTCTTTTCCCCTCCCACTACATCCCTCAAATTTTTGAGTCCTTGGATCATGTGATTTGGACAACAGGATGAGAAAGAGGACTGGTCTCATGGCTGACAGCACTGGGCAGAACTACAACAGAAAATAAACTCCCTGTGTACAAATCCCATGAGATAAACTTGATATTGTCTCCAAGTCCAGGACTCCATACAAGTACACTCGGATCACGACACACGATGGAAGAGGGAGCACCCAACACTGCCAATGACTGATGTGCATCTTCCTTTGTCAGCACCTGATACACAACTATAAGTTTGCATTCTTCCTCTATGTCATAAAAAAAAAAAATTGCCTGAAGACAAAAGAAGGTGAAAACTATTGTCTACCATGTAAAGGTTTTATAGTACTGATCAGCTGCCGCCGAGAGTCCCGAATGATCCAAACGATCTCTCCGATCACACTCCTGCGCAAGGTCCGAAGGCCCCGTCAGCAATCGCGAGCTCCTCCAGAGAGCAGCCTGCAGCACTGCTCACCTTCTCCTTCTCTCCCTCCTCCGGGGGCCGGGTAGATGCAGAACAGGTGCCTTTGGATAAGCCGGCAGTGGAGCGTCTCTTCCACCGTACTGACAGAATTTCCTATTTTCAGTGGAAATTAAGTGGTTAGGGAAGTCTTTCCCCCACCTTTTACCCCACCGCACCGCTTAGGAAAGGGGACGAGAAAGCTCTCCAGCCGAAAAAACGCCCAGGTTAAAAAATAATAAAAATAATGATGATAATAATAAATCCACACGTGAAGCAAATACAAGACGAGAGCACCCCACAACCACACAAAACAAAGGGTTACCTCACACCCCGGCACGCCTCACCGCAGCCGCCGCTACCAGCCGCCGGGAGAACGAAAGAGAAACCGGAGCGCTCAGACCAGCCGANCCCGCCCGCCCCCCCAACCCCCCCCACCCCCGAGGCGGGGGAGGCAAGCGGACTCCTCGCCAGACAGCTCCGGAGCCGCGGGCTGGACTCAGCCTCAGGGGCGTCGCGGCGAAACCGCCCGGGCACGGCCCTTCCTCGTCCCGTCCCGCCTCGCCTCCCTCTCCTCCGCCGCCGCCGCTCACCTGCCGGGCAACGCGGGGCCGCCAGGAGCCGCCGGCAACAAGTTCTCGCCTCACCCTGAGGAGAAGCCGCTACCCCGGCACCGGGGAAGCAGCGCGCCGCCAGCACTTCCTCCTTCCGGCCCCGGGGGTGGGAGAAGGGCCGGCCCGGCCCGCTGCCCTCCCCGGCTGCCGCTAGCAGCCCGGCCCCTGCCCGGAACACAGCCCGGCGCTCCCGCGCCCGCGCGGC